>ML820268.1:34223-67342 GCA_009831015.1 Picea engelmannii
CTTGGCCAAGTTGAAGAACTGTCATGGTCCATCCGTGACTAGAGATGAGTCTGTGATTAGATTGTATCCAATGAATGTTGATGTTAGGAGGGTGAATGATGAGAGACTGAAGGCCCTGTGGCAGGAAATCATCACTTTTAGTGTCGAGGATAAAGGAAAAGAGTATCACAAGAGTAAGTTGAAGAGTGGAATTGCTCCTGATCGGATTGGTCTTTGCGTAGGGGCGTGCGTGATGCTTATCAAGAATATAGACACTGGGATAGGACTGGTGAATGGTGCAACGAGTCAGATTGTTGATTTTGTTATGGATGACACGCACTCGAAATCTATTAGTCCAACAGAGCTCTGGCCAAAGGTGAGATTTCTTTGTGGGGTTGAAATGATTATCACACCAGAAACCTGGAGTGTTTATGAAGATGAAGTGGAGGTGGCTAGCCCAAGACAGGTACCATTAATTTTAGCATGGGTTGTTACTGTGCACAAGTGCCAAGGTATGACATTGGAGAGGTTGGAGGTAGATCTTTCCAGGGAATTTGATTATGGCATGGTATATGTAGCCCTTTCCCGCGTAAAGAATTTAGATGGGCTGAGGCTGACAGGATTTAAACCTTCTAAGATCAAAGCACACCCAAAGGCACTTGACTACTATCAGAAACTTACCAACAATAGTGGGGGCTACTTGGATGATAAAGAAAAGGAATGAATCTTGTAGCCAGACTTCACACTTTTGGTGACATTATTAGCTTTCACACATCTCCGGTAATCTGACTTGGGTTTGAATATTACACAATTTGAATGGTGAGCAAGCGATCTTCGGTAGCTGGGTGATTTAAGAGAAACCCACACTCCGTTTGGTGCGTGATTTCAGAAAATACATAGCAGGAGGTTAATGTTTGAATGTTTCTGGCATTGACAGTTGCAAGTAAGCACAGGGAGAGCTGTGACAGTATACCGTGACGGGTATTAATCGTATTATCATGTAATACCAATATAATCGAGTAATCGTGCATTAATCATTAATCGTTCTGTTATACATTACAGTTTGGGTAACGACCGACGGAGGAAGGAGGGAGGGTTAAAACAGTGCTGCTAACCTGAGCAGATGTTGCAGTTCGTCGACAGTGGTTGCAAATGTGAACAACGTCGTCGGCAATGGTTGCAGTCCAGTCCGTCGGCAATGATTGCAAATGTGAACAGAGTCTGTGGGCAATGGTTGCAGTCCGTGGGCAATGGTTGCAGAAGGTTGCGCGGGATAAAAGTTTGGGAGTTCACTCCGAGTTTGAGAGTTCGAAGGTAGCGTAGAAGGGTGGCCATGCATTAATGTCTCACCCAACTACCACGAAGGGAAGGATGCAGAGTCAGGGGGCGCACAGAGCGAATGGAAACGGAAACGGGAATGGTGGTAGGCCACCTTTTGGGTTTTCCGAGTGGCCGGAGAGGAGACGTTCTCCGTCAATCGGAATCCCAAAAAGTAGCGTAGTTAGCTTAATCCCTTGATAAGGGTTCCACTCCCAATCAACCTACCATTTTTTAATGTATACACATATCATTAGAGTGTGCATTTAATGACTTCACTGGCATTGGAAAAGTACATGAACACATTTTTTAAATTTTTATGCATATCAATAGACTCTGCATTTAATGACTTTACTGACATTGGAAAATGACATTAGCACATTACATAAATTATTGTTATCAACAAATATATGAGTAAATTATAGACTTGTATGTTTTCTTCATATAAAAAGTGCCACTGCCACTGCAGTGTGGCAATGTCCCTGCCGTTGTTGGGTGATTGTTAAGCCCAAAGGTGATTGTTGGGTGATTGTTAGCCCAAAAAAACACAATGTAGGGATAAATTACCTCTCGTGACTTGAACTAGGAGAATGAGGAGGCCGTGTAGATGCCAATGCTGACCAATTCAAGATAGAAGAAGTTCAATTTGGAGTGACACTTCTGTACAAGTGTTGTGAGGCTCGTCCTAGGTCAGCCCTACGCGCTGGTCTACCTTAATAGATATAATTTCTTTTACATACTTTGCAATTCCATAATAAAACACTTGAATGATTCTGAATATATTGAGTCATCTGGATTGATTTGAATGGTTCAACTCATTCATGTTAAAACTTTTCCCGAAGAAAATTATCTCCAACTTATATAAATATAAGGTGATTTACAAAACCTGTTTCTGTCCAAAAAACAAAACAAATATAGAGCAGCCAATGACTACTTGAAAAAAACAGAAATGTTCTGCTCACCGTGGAGCTGGTTTCTTGATAGCAGAAAACACTAAATCAACTGAAATGCTGAGGGAAAAGATGCTGAGAGGAACAATGAAAAAAAAACAAGTTTCGGACCATCTAAATTCTTACCGAGCCATTCAAAATACTCAGTTTTCAAATATATTTAGATGGGTATGCAAGCTTTCTTTCCCATTTTACTAGTGATAGATTGACAGCCTGCCTTTTGGCTCCTTTAAAGCCCGCTTTGACAGGGCGTCCGCCTCTTTATTATGCTCCCGGTAAATATGCTGAAAATTAATATCCTTAAATTGAAGAGAAAGTTCCTTAATCTTTGATTTCCAGCCATCTAAATTCACCACCTGTAAATTGCTCTTGTTTTTCATCCAATCGATAATGACTTTCGAGTCCCCCAAGATTTGGATTTTGTCGATTGCCCAAAGAGAAGCCAAAGTTAAGGTCGCCCACAAGCCCAAGAGATCCGCCTTGGTATTTGTGCCCACGCCACAATTAAGGTACCATTTTGTGACTCTTGATGCATGAGATTTGAAGATCCCACCCGCTGAACAACAATTTCCTGTTTGTAAGGCTGCCCCGTCGAAACAGGCCAGCGTGAAACCATCTAAGAAATTAATTTCACAAACTCGGTTTGGAATGGTAATTACTGTGGTAGGCTGCCAAGTAAAAGAGACAACAATCCTATAAACCACGGCACGAGGAGATGGGATGCAGTCCTCAAAAATCACCCGATTCCTCTCCAACCATATATTCCAACATGTATAGGCTGCCAAGCTTATCGGAGACAAGATATCACTAGACCACTTCGTTAAGCAATCAGACATCGAGCATCCATCCCAAAGGTTTTTTAGAAAGAAAATTTTTGATAAACGATGCCAAACTGCTTTTGTAAATGAGCAATTTATTAACAAATGATTGGCACTTTCCTCGTCGTTGTTGCACAGCCCGCACACCCTCGGTCCAATCCAACCTCATCTTTGGAGCACATTCCAAGTGAGTATTTTTTCAAATGATGCCAGCCACAGGAACAATTTTAGTTTTAAAGGAAGAGGCCATTCCCACAGCTTTGGAACCCAAACTTTATCACTGTGAAAATCCAAAGGTTTTATGAGAGCAGAATAAATATTTTTAACCGAAAGAACTCCTGATGCATCCCCCCCCGCCCAAATCAAGTTGTCCTCACCAGCTTAAAGAGAAATCCATGCATCCTTTAAAGCATTTGTAAAGTTGTCCCATTCCAAAGCTATCTGCCCCGATAGCCCCAAAGAAGAACTAGAGTGCCACCGACCTGGTAATGAAGGAATGCCCCCTAACTCACTAGCCTGTGCTAGAACCAGAATTCTATTTTTGGACAGCTGCTCACGAAGCTCTCCAGTGAGGATAGAGGATTCTTCTAAACCGACAATTTTGTCCAAACCAATAAGAATCGATTTTCCTGAACTGACTCTCCACCGAAGCCAATGTAATAAGACCAGAATGCTTTTTGTCAAACCTTTCCAAAAAATGGAAGAATGCCATTACTTCTGTAATGGTTTCCTGAGCCAATCAACAAAGGAAGAGCCCCCCAAATATTTATCCTTTAATATCCTTTTCCAGATTCTATCCACCGTTAGCGCCCTCCAGAGGGTATTTTCTAGTAAAGCTATGTTGAAAGTGGTCAAGTTTCTGAGACCCCACCCTCCACAATGCTTCGGTCTAGCAAGAAGGTCCCATCTACAAAGATGGTAGTGGTGGTTGGATTTTTGACCGCCCCATAAAAAGGAAAAACAAAGTTGCTGAATGCAGGTCAAGATGGAAGTTGGGATCAGTTCCAGTGACATCCAAAAAACAGATTGGCTCTCCAAGACTGACTTAACCAAGATTAATCGGCCACCCAAAGAGAGCCAATGATTGCACCAGAAATCGATCTTTCTCTCAATTTTTGTCACTAACCAGCTCCACTCAGTCGAATTTGCTGCTCCTGGCTTTAAATAATAGCCTAAGTACTTGAATCCCACATTTAAATCAGCAAAGGAAAAAGGGATGATGGCTTTAAAGTGCTCAATTTCCAAGTCATCTATCCCCCAATAGTGAACAACATATTTTCCTGTATTAATGCATAGACTAGAAACCGAACAGAAAACTCAAAGAATGTCCAAAATATAGTGCCACTCACCTAGAATTACCTTTGACATTATCATGACGTCATCGACAAACATTAGATGGACAAGTTTATGAAGTTGTGTGACCAAAATACCTGAAATACTTTTACTGACCAATCCCTTTGCTAGCAACAGACTTAAACCTTCAATCATCAATATAAAAAGGTAGGGGGACAGCGGGCATCCCTGACGAAGACCCCTCCCGCTCTTGAAATAATCGGTCGCCTCACTATTGATCAGGACTGCAAAATTTGCACTTGTGACACAACACATTATCCAATATGAGAGCTTTGTCCCAAAACCAACTGAGAGTAGGACCACTCTAAGGTACTCCCAGTCAATACTGTCGTAGGCCTTTTTGAGGTCTAATTTTAGCACCAGAGATTTGATATTCTTTTTTTTAATGCTATGAAGTGTTTCATGTGCAGAGCCAATAGATTCCTGGATTCTTCTTCCCTTTAAGAATCCAAGATGTTCAGAAGAAAGACACTTTGAAAGAAAGGGTTTAATCCGGTTTGCAAGGATTTTTGAGATCACTTTGTAGATAAGATTACATAATGAAATGGGACGGTAATCATCAAAAGAGTCTGGCTTGTTGGCCTTCGGAATCAGAGCCAGGAAAGTAGAGTTAAGGCCTCCACAGAGTTTGTCATTCCTCCTCGAATCTTCCACCATTTCAAGGAGATATTTACAAACCAGATCAAAGAAATGAACAAAAAACTCTGAAGTCCACCCATCTGGACCTGGACTTCGGTCTCTGTTGAATTTTACCAGAACAGACTTAATTTCTTCCATTGTAAAAGGGATAAAAAGTGAATCAGCCTCCTCTTCCATAATCATCCTAGCATAAAGGCTAGATATCCTCACCATTTCAGCGTAATCTGTTCCTTCTTTCGCTTTAAAGAACTCTTTGAAATGATTAACTGCCGCTTCTTTAATCGCATTCTGTCTCGAAATTTTAATTCCATCTTCTGAAGTGACTTCCCAAATATGCTTCCGGTTTCTATTAACCCCTGCCATCTTATGGAAGAATTTTGTATTTGAATCCCCACTCTGGATCCATGTGACTCTGCTGCATAGGCACCATGCCTCCTCCTCCCCCCGCAAGTGGTTATTTTTGTTAGATTCCAACACTTGAAGATAAACTTCATCCTCTAAGGATAATGCTCCATCAGCAGATTTCATTAATAGTCTACTAATTTTGGATTCCCAACCTTCGACTGACTTCGATTTAATTAATGAGATATCAAACTGCCATTTCTTCGTTTGGAATTTTAATTCTTTGAGCTTCCATACCAGGCGTTGTTGACTATTTTCCTCTGACAGGAAACGAGGATCGCTCCATAACTTCTGAACCAGATTTACGAAATCAGCCTCCTACAACCACAGAGAATTAAATTTGAACAGAAAGGGCTTGTAAACCGGAGCATTCTCAAATTGAATTAAAAGAGGAGCGTGATCGGAGACAAAAGTATAATCCACCCACGCCCTGGAGAGGCCCAGAGAAGAAACAGACGCTTCAGAAATTAAACATCTATCTAGTCTTCTGGTTGTAGCATGAGGACCAGCTCTCCCATTACGCCAAGTGGGAGTCAATTTGGTTGGCTTAATATCAACCAGTTTCAAAGAAGAGAGTAGTCTTCTCAGAAATAATTCCACAGTGCCTGGAATGAATGAACCGCCCCAATTTTCTTCCGAAGACAGAATGAAATTTAAGTCCCCGGCAATGATAATGTTCGGGATAGAGTGCAAACCACTCTTTGCAAAATTACTCCAGAAGAGTTGTCTATATTTACAAGGACCATAAATATTGAGGAAAGCCATCTCCTTTTTTGTGGATGCACAGCTACCAATTAATAAAATACCACTAACAGTCAGAAAAGGTTTTAACTCAAAGAGGTTTGGATCCTAAGCAACCATTAAGCCTCCCGAAGAACCTAAAGAGCTTACAGCAGTAGCATCCCAAGAGGGACGAAGTTGGAGTAAGAAGTCTCTAGCTTTTTTTTCATCCGACAGAGTCTCTTGAAAAAACACAATGTATGGCCTTGTACGATCAAGCAATCTGCGAACCGTGGCAGCTTTGAGGGTGCCTCCGATCCCTCGGATATTGAAGGAGAGAAAAATCATCACTTTGCCCTTGCTTGGGCCTTGAAATCTCTAAGGGCCCCTGAAACTGGGGAATTTGGAACACAAACATCCTCTGAGTGACTCGAACTAATCAGTTTCTTTCGAGAACTTCTGGTTTTGACAGGCGACAGTTCAGAGGCCAGACCTTGTGCCCAAGAGAAAGCTTTTCCCCCCTTCCCGACTATCTGAGTGGAGGTTGAGACAATTTCCGAAGAGGAAACAACAACTTTCTTACCAAGAAATACAGACAACGACTGTGTGAGCCTGAGGACAGAATGGTTGGGTAACAAGGAGTCGAGGGTTTCGGTGAGTATAGAGGCCTCCTCCTCAGATTCTTGATAGCCTGGCAGGATGGCTGAGTTAAGGGGCACTTATTCCTCAGTGGAAGTGGAGGGCACTGGCTCACTGTCGGAGAGAGTAGAAGGGGAAAGAACCAGTTTAGGCTGCAAAGGAAGGGATGGACGATCTAAAGGCTGAAACAGTCTGGAAGGCATAGAACATGAAACAGTAGGGTCCTCTGACTCCAGTAGAGAAGTGGCCATTGGGGTAACAGGCAAAGGGATCAATGGTAAGGTTCCAGGACAGGAATTGGCCGGAAAACAAGGTGCATAGGATGTCTTTGAGTAGCAATGAAGACTAAGGAAAAAAGGAGTAGACATGGATTTATTCGGATAAGTGAAGGCTCTTAACCATTCTGAACGATTAAGGGCTTCCTTCTCCTCCCCAGTCAGAGATTTAAACAAGAGAGGACAGACTGTCTGAATCTTACCAATAATAGATGAATCTGGCTCGAGTAAGGAGGATGAGGCTCTCGAAGACCCATGAAAGAAATCCAGGGAGGTGTCCAGATCAGTATACTCAGGGGGACTCCTATGCAGCTCTTCCTCTTCAGATAGCTCCTCCAATAATTTCCCCTTACAGTCACGACGAAGGTGTCTAGTTTTGCAACAGATGCTGCAGCGAAATGGCAGCCCAAGATAGTCTAGTGGCTGGGAAAAGGAACGCCCTCTCCAATTGATCACGATCGTTTCCGACAAACCATTGAAAATGTCCACCTCAACAAGAATACCACCCATCTTTCGCATCGGGGAACTGAGAGCTTTAGGGTCCAGTGAAATCAACCTCCCCAAAGTGTCACCAATGGCCCTTAATGCACCTTCATTCCACAGGTACAGTGGGAGGCCACGAAGAAGTACCTAGATGTGTCTAAACTGGAAGAACTCTGTATCTGGATTGAATGCAATCCTCCACCGCTTCAACATCAGACTACTGCCCCCCAATACCCAAAACAAACTAAGTAAGAGGGAAGCATCCTCGGGAGAGTTGCATATGAACCCCAGCCAACCTTTTGTAAGGTATAAAACCTCAGGGAGATAGCCTAGGAGGGGAACCCAATGCAGCTTTATCCAGTCCTCCAAAGAGCCATTGCTCAGGGATTTATAAGATAAACGGCCAACAAGTGAGCAGAGGTCCATTCTGCAAGTATCCTCTAAACCCACGTCGTTGCCTAAAACCAGGCGTTTAGCCTGTTGATTTGTCTTCCACAACTTTCGACGGAAGGGAGTTGAATGGGTTTGAAACGACTGTTTCTTGAAACCTCCCAGAGCAATCTCAGCGGAAAAAGGCAGCCCTGTAGGCTCACTGGTCACTTGGAAACTGGCTCTACAGTTCTCAGAGGGGCTAGGAACAGTCTTGAGAGAGGCAGGCTGTAGTGAGGAAAGAAGAGAAGTTTTACCAGTTGTACTAATCAAGGTAGAAGGCTTTTGCTTTGAAAAAGGTGCTCCTCCTGATGACTCCTTTTGAAGGTTATCCACTGATTCAAACAACCCGGCTTGTCTCTGAATAACCTCGTCCTCCGGGTTAAATAGTGCCTTTAACTTTGGATCCATGGTAAGAGACAAAAGTGAAACCGAAAAGCCTCGGAGGCCAGACAAAAAACACACTAGTTCTGAAAAGAAAGCAAACCCATAAAGAAACTGCCGAGATCCCAGGTGCACCACTCAGCTGAAAGAGACCCCTCTCTATTTTAAAATACAACCAAAAACACCCAAACTTCTCGGGAATGCAGGTTAAAAAGGTTTAAACAACTGTGTAACTCCAACGCTAGCCTGAATGCCAAAGGTTTGAGTATGGCTACCCCACCCTCCCAAAAAAGGGGACAAGAGTCCGACAAAAAAACCGAGAACTGGGTCAACACTGTAAACAACAGAGCGTCGTGCCTCTGTAGAAGAACTCATTCATGTTAAAACTTATAATTGTTGATTGTAGATAAAAAATTATTGGTTGTAAATTATTTACTAAAATCCTTTTAGTTGAGGTCATTGATACAAACCCATATTTGTTGAGTGGAAAAGGTATCTGCACTATTTGTTTGAGTTTAAATCTCATATGACAAGGCCATCCATGGTTTTATTACAGATCTTAGTGCAATTGATGTGAACATATAGTGTAACAACTAAAGTAATAAATGATAAAAAGGATGGTTAATTATTAAAAGGTGTGTTAGATCATGCAATTAAAATTGAAATTCCAAAAGAGTGTTACAGAAACACAACTTTTTTCATAATAATTATTAAGATTGCAGAAAGTGAGAATTGCTTCTAAAATGCTTAAAACAATTATTGGGTGGAATGATTTTTCTTTGTCACTCTGTTAGGTAATGAATCAAGCAGAACCTAGTTCACTTTCCATTCAAATCGTTGGCTATATGCATAATTATATGGCCATGAATTTATGCACCTTTCTGTATAATAATTAACACCAAATTATTGCTTAAAAAGCATTTGTTGAATCCAAAGTAATTCATTCACATGGTATCTTTAGTCATTCATGGAAATTTTCAAATAAATACATGTTTCATCAGATAATAAGTAATTTAATTTGTCATCTTAGCAGTAATTTTAACTATAAATAAATATTTATGAAGCTATATGAGAAATTATAGTGGACACACCTTTCTCTCATTTTTCAAGGCAGAATGACAACTGCCAAAAGTAAAGGGCATTGTCATTTCAGTGACATTTCCAAGGAACTATTTTAGTGGCATTTTGAAGATGTATTCGCAATAAGAATGATATGGCGACTACTTTATTGAAGACAAAATCGTAAAACTACCATCTAGTATAATTTGAATTGAAATTATTGACCAGTTACTGTATTGTCATCGAACTGTTTCAGCACTGCCTTTTTGAAATCTAAACATTGGTATATAAAGTAAAATCAGTGCATTACTCTAGAGACTTTTGAATTGTCATATGTCATAAGCAAGAAGAAATTAATTCAATCATAGTGTTGTACCATCAATAATTATATTTTATTTTAATATGTGAGGGTTACAAGCATTACCCTCGTGATTGTTCCATATTGCTCCTCCATTATTTGGTTTTGCACAACAAAATAGTTCAATGAATTTGGAAAACAAAACAAGAAGAATATAAAATTACAAATTTGATATATAGATCCTATTTACCTCCCACAAGGGGTTATGAATAGACCAAGGGGTTATGAATAGACAGGAGGATAGTCCGAACATAATATTTTACAATAAATGCCAATTTTGTAGTGTGAATGGAAGTGGTTTAAAATATAAAATAGATTTTGCATTTTTTTATTAAATGTTTTTTTAAGTGAAATAAAATTATAATTACAAAACCACCTCATTGTCTTGAATTAGTGAGTCTTTTTTTAGTAGACACTAAAACTTAGGTTATCTAACATGAAAAATGCATCTTGGCCAATAACGTCTTTGATAAAAATAATTTAATTATTATAAAAAATTAACTATTTGATTTCTTCTATGTACAACTTTGGAAACCAGAAAGAATTTAATTATTATAAAAAATTAACTATTTGATTTCTTCTATGTACAACTTTGGAAACCAGAAAAATATTAATAGACAAAGACAAGGTAATTGGTGGAATATCAATAGAAAAAGACAAGGTAATTGGCGGTCAACGTGGTGGTCAACGGTGAATCGATCACTAGAGTCTTGACCTTCGACAAGGACTAATAAATAAGAGGTATACATATTTTCAATGGAAAGATGGGCACGAAGGTACCTGATAGCCTAAAAGTGTAAAGTTAGATGTCAACCATCCAATTTGATTCTCATATAAAACAATCTTGGAAAATGATGAACTCCTTGGCATTTAGTTGCCCACATGAAAAATGTACTCTAAAAGTGTGAAAAAAGCAAATAAATCCATATATTATGTTTTTGTTTTGCTATACAAATGTAAATTTCGAAAGGCTTGAAAATTTGTCCCCGTGGATTAGGTCACATCGATAGGGATTGATAATTGCAGAATGGTACTAATATTTTTTTTCTTCTTTTCTTTTTGTTTTACATTGTTAATCTTCTTTTCGATGAGTGATAAATGATGGGTTTTGAATAGTTTATTTTTTTTCTTCTTTTCGTTTTACATTGTTAATATTCTTTTCTATCACTGATAAATGATGGTTTTGAATAGTTTGTTGTGAAGCCTCTACCTTAGCTCGTCTTTAGAATAATAAATTTGTGGGGAAGCCTCTACCTTAGCATACCCTTGCCCCTTTCCTTGTATTTTTTAAATAATAATTGGGGGAAGATTGAAAACACCTTGATTCATTGATCTCCTTGTTGTTTAAGTTCCACATTGTCCACTTCTTTGCTCTCTCCCATATTTTTTTGGTTGGCTCCATCCAAAATCACAAAGGTGCGATTTGAATCAATTTTTCATATATTGAATGTTACCTATGTTTTTTGAAACAAGTTTGAAGGCGGTGTAAGAAGAAGAAGATGGAAATAAGAACTATTGGGGCATGGGTGTCAAGCCATTTGTATGTCTTCACAAGGAAGTTTCTATGACACTACCACTATAAGAGGGTTCCTCTCCCAACTATAGAATTTTTGTTGTCTCATAATTTCCTTTCAAGTAAACTTTCTCATTGGTTAACCAAGATCCATAATCACGATTTAGAAATGTCTACCTCTCATATTGTTAAAGGGTGCAATTTATCTTTTCACCTTGCTCAACATGTTGACTATAATGAAGATTCTATCAATGAATATTGTTATCACTGAAATTTCGTCCGCAAATGGTTACAAGAATTCAGCATCGTCAAACAGTTATGAGGTCACCCATGGACCAAAATTACCACAAAATCATTTCCAAAAGGTCAAAAACTATACAACCAGTGACAAAATTAAAGTGCGCTATGACTACACAGGGCACACACGCACATGCACAAAACAGAAACGCAAGAAAAATGCACATGCGCCCGATGCGCGATTGTGGTCGCTAAAAGTCACACACATCTGAGAACGACGCATTTATGAGAGTGGTCGGCCTCCCACCCACTTCTAGTTCAGCTTCCAAATTGATTTAACACTCAAATCTGGATTGGATCCGACTGGGTGGTTGGTCAAAGACCTAAAAATGCCCTAATTAGCCTATTTACACACTACAAGTTGGTTGCACAATACCTCAAAGAGGTGTTATAAAAAGGCCATGGGTACACTTCATTTTTTAAGGAATTCAATAGCAAAGTTATGCTGCTACTATTCTCTTGAGGAATCCTCTATTCTCGTCAAGAGTATATTAGCACCATTACATTGGGAAATCCATCTCACCCCTTGAGTGGATTAGCAAAGAATTCTTTCACCATTTTCATTCAAAGTTGTAAGAAGATCTTATTTGTGGCAGTCCAAGAGCCCTCCCTTGGAGGAAGAAGGGACTCATAGTCCTCTTTCTTCTTGGTGTTTTCTTTCACTGATATAAACCTGACCATTGGTGACATGTGTCTTATTGTTTCTTTTGTCCTTATGTCCCTATGCTCATTAGTTTAGTTGTTATTTTATTTCTTAGTTTATTTCTTATTTGTTCTTTTATATTTCTTTCTCTAACCATTTTCCTTACAGCTGTCCTGCTTAGCAAATCCAACTAAGCTTGCAAGCACCTCTATTTTGTTCACTAAGGTAACGAAAGAGGCGCAACAGATTGGCGACTCCACGGGGGAAAGGTATCAATTTCCTACTCCATTTGGGGTTTTCTAGCTCTTCTTTTGGTTTATTTAACTTGCAAGTGCATTAACCGGCCCAAGATGACCTGCAAAACATCCAATTCCAAGTTGAATTGAGAGAATTCCATTCGGAATTTTCTTCACGGCCGTGTGCCTATTGTGCACGGGTTTTTTGGCCCACAGACGCGCATCATGCGTACATGTGCCTAAGTCACAGTATTGTTCTACGCACCTGCGCCCAAGAGCTCGTTTCAGTCTGCGCACAGGTGCTCAGTGTGCCTCTGTCTACACTGAGACCCACGCACATGTGCATAAAACTACACATTGTAAGGTTTTTTGTGATTTGGGGAAGGCCCCTAGCCTTCTTAAAAGTGATTTCATGCATGTTTTAAGCTGCACCACACTTAGTTCCCTCTTCATATAAAGGGATTAGTCAAAACACATAGGCACTTGGGGGGTTTAAAATCGTTGTTTCCTCTTTTTGCTTTCATTTTTCCACATGGATGGCTTGCTTTGACTAAAAGTATAAGTTGGAATCATTTTCAAACACATCTAACTAGCATTGGGACTAGAGGTTGGATAACAATCGTTTAGTATGCTCTTCTCTCGCACCTCAAAGTGACCTTGAGAATCAGAAAGAGGTTGTAGGACAATTTCATCTCCCTTAAAAAGACTAAAACCTTTAGGAGAGGACAACATCCCCTCTTGGGACTCCTCTTAGTTTATTTTTCAAACACATCTTAAGATTGTAACGGGCCCATACATGCCCACATGCTACAAAGATATGATAGTGTTGAAATTCACTTTCTTAGATTAAATCACTAGGAAAGTTTAAAGGTTTTGTAATGGGCCCATACATGCCCACATGATCACAATCTAGGATAGTTTCAAAGCTTTTATTATATTAAATCACAATAGGGAGTTAAAGGAATAGTAAAGGATCCACATGTCCACATGCTAGTTTCCTATGGACTTTTGAATTATGCAAGGTTGTACCAAAGGCATTTAGTTAATTAGGTAATCAACACTTGTAAGGACCAAGCGAAGTCCACATGCAGCAAGGTGACACCTAATTCATTAAAACATTGGCACACTTTCACTCATTCACACACAAAAGTCACTTATCACTCACACAGTTTTCTTCTTGAAACGTAGAGGTCAAAGTAAGTTTCCTCCAAAGGGATTCTGAAACACCCCACCATTTTCTTGACGAAACTATCCACTCCCATTTAATTTCAATGAGGTTGGTTCACACCCCCAATCTCTCAAAACAACCACATCTAAAATTTTTCTAAAAAAATCACTAAGTTTTCCTCCACAGGAGGTGCCAAAAGAATTTTTTTAGTCTAGGTAGGATTTCGGGGATAGGCATCCAAATAACTCCCCATTATCTGGTTCTCTCATTATCAAAACAATAGAAGTTGTCAAATAGGGAACTGCAAATCCTCCAAGTCAAATGTTCCTAACACCATAAGGAAGGGAGATACCCGTGAAGGGTTGAAGGCCGAGGTCCGGTTGTTCTGTGCATCCCCCCTTGAGGCACCCACCTCTTGGATGGGATCCAGCCCGTGATCCATTTCTTAGGACAAAAATCTAAATGTCACACTTTGATCGAGGTACCTAGTGACCAAATTTTAGGACATATACCCAAGTGGCAATTGTGGGCTGCAATTGCACCTTGATCGGATTTTGTGTGGCTATTGGGAAATATCGCTAGCTCTTTCGGGATATGCCCCCTTTACCCCTCATTATAACTGATTATTTCATCCTTCACTAGTTTCTCTTCCGGTGACTTCAGACCCCACTATTGAGTACTATTGGAAGGTCCAATGCTATTTGAGAGGAAGGACGTTACGTCTTTTGGGATAGGAGCATTTGTTTTCTTTGATTCCCCACATGGAAAAAACCCACTTATCCACATATATGCTTCTTTTTCAAAACACTTGACGTATGATGCACTTCTGATTACATTTTGATTTAGATATACATATTGTGTAAAGTTCAAAATTTACAACAAAGGCTCTTGCTTATTTATTACTCTCACCACCATTTGCATACATTCACTGAGCTAGTCGGACATCATAGGGGACCCACAGAATCCCTGTCGTTCCAGACGCTTGCTAAATATCCCTCCTATATTAAGGGGAGTGCCCGGTCTTGCCAATTCATCAACACCACCTTCTCACGCTCCAGTGAGTGCCACTGTCTTAGGATCAGATTTGCTTGGTTCCACATTACTTGGGTCCACTTCCCAAGGTCCTCCGTCCACTCTCTCTCCTTTACACAGAAGTGAGGGGCCAAATTCCTCTCAAGGGGGAAGTACCAACCCACCTAGCCCCCCTCAAGGGTCAAGTTCACATAACACTCACACCATGGCTGGAACTAATCCTCCACCAGCATTCCTGATGCCATATTTGGCCTCTCTTAACATACTAGATCTAAGCAAACTCACCAATGATCCTATATTGCATGACCCCACATGGCCTGCAATGCCCACCAAACTACCTTCATACATCCCCAAGTTTGAAGGAAAGGCAGGGGATGACCCTGCCAACCATGTCATGACTTTCCACCTATGGTGCTCTTCCAACAACATTATGGATGATTCCATCAGACTACGATTATTTCAACGCACACTCACTGGCCCATCAACAAAATGGTATGTAGATGAAAAATCGGGGTCCCATGCGACTTTAGAGTCCTTGGCCAAAGCATTTTTGACCTTCTTCCAATTACCAATCCGCCACGAAAATGGTCTTGAACTACTCTCTAATTTCAAACAAACCTCAACCACACATATCGTTGATCACATTCACGAGTGGCGTAGACGACATAGTTTGTGCAAAGCAGAAACCACCAAACAACAATGTCTTGACTGGTTTCTCGGATCACTTGTCTCTCTCCTCGATAAGGATGTAGCTTCCACCTTCCCTCAATCAGAAGAAGAATCCATCAGTAAGGCTCAACAATACCACCTCATCTATTCACAGTCAGGGTACTTGTACACTGTACTTCCTAATCTCCCAAAACCCGTGCCATTTGGCCAAGACAAACCCGGGATGTCGCACTCAGCAGACAGACTGATTGGTAATACCATGCACCACGGTCCACAACCCCAACAACCACCAATGTATGGTACACCTCAATATCCACCAGCATATGGGGGCACCTCTTATTACCCCCCACCCCCTTATCAACAACCATACCCTGTTGCTATGCCTCCACCCATCAGTGGGCCATCGTTGACACCCCCCATACACCCACCTATCCAAACAAGTTCAGGTACCCCCTCTACCTTATCTTATACTCTAAGTACTAGCGAAAGTGCCACGTCTTCCTATGTACCTTACGGATCGTTACCCCCACAGAATCTGTACTTTCCATTTCCTGGACCCCCACAACCCATGCCTCCCCCACATCCTCATGCTAGGGTAAATTTTATTCAACCCTCTCCCGTTCAACAATATCAAAATTTCGAACAACTGAATATGGCAAATCCGATTCACCCGTCAAATAATGCCAAAAAGAAAGGATGAAACAGGAACAATAACAACCCAGGTCAAGGCGGGAATCAACCCCAGCAGAACCAACCTACTGGGGGAAACCATAACCAAGGGGATCAGAACCCCCAAGGGGGCAATAACAACAGGCGTCAAGGGAGAAATAACAATACTATTAAAACTACCTTCCCTTGTGCCCTTTGCGGTGAGTTCAGTCATTATACTCATCATTACCCCCAAATCGCTGATTTTAAACGATTGAAAGACTCAGGCAGTCTACCAGATCCTCCAGCACCGCCTGCCCCTCAGCAGGCCCCACAATAATATGTGCAACAAACCCCCCCCCCCGCCATGCTGCAGAACCCCATTCCACACCAAGGTGTGATGAACACCCAACAAGAGATACAACCTACCCCACCACAGTTGGGACAATACCTCAATCCAAACAATCCAACAGATCGTACGATCCTCCTCACCAGTGAGGAAGAAATCCTTCTACAAACACGCAGTCATCAATACCGTGAACCCGCTGAGTCTCCTCCCATTCCCCCAGAAACAATCCCCGCACCAATGGGACCCCCGTTGTTGATCCCTCGCCCTAACGCATAACCACCTCTTCTCATCCCTCGCATCCCATTGTGCAGGAATGTCCACAATCCACAGGCTAGGGCGGCTCATAATTACAGTTTGGTTGATGATTTGGCACAATCCCCATCTTCCATGTCAGTCTTCGAAGTCCTTCAAACTTGTCCCACTCAGCGGAAATCATTACTTTCCGCCTTGGAGGCTGTCGACCCCGCAGATACTTGACTCATCACATTTGATCTCAACAGCGGAGAACCTCACCTCCCCGCTCTAATCGCTTTTCAAATCCGAGTGAAAATTCAAAACATAACAGTTCATCGGTGCATCATCGATGAAGGTGCATCCACATGCATTATGTCCAAATCTGTATGGCAGAAACTTGGTTCCCTCGAACTCATACCATCTTCCATTACCTTAAGAGCTTATGACAGACGACCATCATCTCCTGAAGGACTCTTCCAAAATGTCCCCGTAGAACTCGGGGGCAAGACCATTCTCATCGACATTGAAGTTATCGATGCCCCACTTGATTATAATATCCTATTTGGTCATAGCTACATGTACGTTATGAAGGCAGTTTCCTCTTCCGTCTTTCGAACGATGATGTTCCCCCATAACAGGAAGATCATTTTTATTGACCAAGTCTCACATTACGAGCCTAACCCTTCTGCCCACATCGATAACATTCTCCCTCTCATCCACACGAGTCATGACACATACCCACTCATCGAAATGGGTCCCGGATTTTCAAAGACCCATCATTGTTAGGGACTTACCACGACGCGCCATCGCTTCTTCATCCTTCCAATCAAGTATGCGTTGTATCATCCAACAGAACTAACATAGAGGATACCCTTCCTCCTAGGGAGGATTCTATCATATCTGACGTCACACTAGTTGCAGAGCTCCCCCCTCACGAGCCTCCTGCGAACTCATCGACTCCACCAGTCCACGATTTCACCTCCCCCCAAGGCCATATCCCAGTTTGGGAGATAATCCCCCAAGCCATTACTCAAATCCCCTTCTTTTAACCCCCACCAGGCGTACAAGCTTTCCAAGTAGCCGCAACACTTACCCTCCCTAATATGGTGTTGACAATTCTAGTTTGGTACTTACATCCACCAGAGATGGTCCCTCAGCCATCCCTCCCCCCCCAAAAGGAAGGAATCCCAAAGACGATTCCCATACTAACTCCCACCATACCTTCTACACCCCCACTCACTAACCTCCCTACCACAGCTGGGGGTGGGCAAAAGAAGAAGGAGCTGACAGCTCCACTTCCCCCACGCATACAACCTCCTTGCACGCTATGTGAGAAAGATGGACACCAAACCAACAACTGCCCATCTCTACCTGAGTTACGGAACCTGATTCCACTCAAACAAAAACCATCAACGCTCGCCACCATCGCAAGTACTGCCACTATCGCCCCTCATTCAAGTAGTAAAGGGCTGCGAACCAAATTCGCTTGCGCTATATGTTCAGAATATGGCCATTATACACACCATTTCCCAGCACTATCGCGCTTCTGGCAGACATTACCCGCAGTGCACCAAAGCTTCCAGAACGAACCCAACCCAGCTACATCATCCCTCCCAAAAATCACTGACATCCATTATGTCACAAATTTAGTCAATGAACATATGAGATTCCCTTGCTCTCTATGTGAATCCTTAGATCATTTTACATACCAATGTCCTATGATCATTGAATACAGGCAACACCAATTGACCCTGATTCAAACCCCTGTGCACCCTATAGAATCAATGGTTGACCTTACCTCATCACTAGAGATGCTTCATATCATTTCTCCTGAACCCGAGGCACTCCCGACTCCTCCATGGTTCTTGGATGACTTATCCGAGGATTCACCCCCAAATCCTCCCAATTCTCCCATTCATTTCCCTATAGAAATTTTACACCCAACTACCATTGGTACTCCTCAGTACTTTGATATTTGGTTTATGTCAAGTGAACCATCGCAACCACATTGCATCGTTCCCCTTGCTTCTTCTTCACCCGAAGATAACCACATGGCGACAGTCACCAATCTCACTCTTTTAGACCCCTTGTACTCCCGCCAATTCCACTGTGATGAGGACATACTCAAAGAGTTAAACACCCCCGACTACCCATGGGATGTGCTACACCACCGAGCGTTCTTCTTTCCACAGGAAGCCTCCATGCCTCCTCACCAACACCCCATATACGCAGTCGAAACCAAGGATTTTATCCCATCAAGGCATATCGACTGGTTCAACAACCCCATTCCTGCCCCTAATGCGTTTGAAGAAGGAAACATGGCTAACATTTCCCCAACTATCAAAATCGACATTTCCATAAAAAAATGGAGTCGTCGAGGAAATCACCATTGGCACCCCTTGCACTCCTCAATAAAACACCGCCTCTAAAGCCCTCTTCCAAGAATATCAGGATATTTTTGACTGGTCATACACAAAAATGCCTGGCCTTGATCCCTCTATCGTCAAACATCGCATCGACACCTGGCCTGACATTACCCCAGTTCGTCAAAAACAACGACCGCTACACCCATCCAAAGAAGAAACCATCAAAGTCGAGATTGACAAATTACGCACGGCTGGGTTCATCTACCCCATTGCCTATACATCATGGGTTTCCAACCCTGTACCTGTTAACAAAAAACAAAGCACTATCTGCGTCTGCATGGACTTTCGCGATCTCAATCATGCATGTCCCAAAGACAACTTCCCAACGCCTTTCATCGATCAAATCATCAACAACTGTGCAAGCCACGAGGCTCTATCCTTCATGGACGGTTTCTCTGGTTATAATCAAATCCAATTCCACCCAGCTAATCAATACAAAACCGCATTCACTACCCCTTGGGGTACTTTTGCATATCGTGTCATGTCGTTTGGCCTAAAGAATGCTAGCGCAACTTTCCAACGAGCTATGACATACATTTATCACGTTCTGGCTCATAACATCCTTGCATACTTGGACGACCTCACAACTCGATCCAAGAAATGCACCCAACATCTTGATGATTTACGGATCATCTTCCAACGGTGTTGTCAGTACAACATCCACTTGAATCCACTCAAGTGCGTGTTTTGCGTCACTGCGGGGCGCCTCCTCGGATTCATCATTTCCCAAAGTGGTATTACCGTGGACCCCCTCAAAGTCCAAGCCATCATAGAAATTCCACCTCCCCGGAATTTACATCAACTCTAGAGCCTACAAGGAAAAGCTGACTTTCTACGGCATTTTGTCCTAGACTATGCCACTCGAGCACATGGTTTCCTTCGCTTACTCCACCACGACATCCCATTCCACTAGGATGAACATGCCCAAAAATCATTTGACGATCTTAAAATGTTGTTGTCTAATGCCCCTTTAATTAGTGCACCCGACTACAATCGCGACTATATCCTCTACATATCAGCATCAACTGTCTCAGTAGCAAGAGTTCTCGTTCAAATCGGTGATGACGATCGTGAGCATGTCATTTACTACATTAGTAAAAACCTCTCAGGGCCACCCTTGAAGTATAAACACAAGAGAAACTAACCCTTGCAGTCGTCCTCACAGTTCAAAAACTGTGTCATTACATTCTGCTTCGCACAACTAAGGTTGTAGAAGATTCCAACCCTATGCAATACTTGCTCAATCGTCGGAAAATTAATGGCAAATTTTCCCGATGGATCGTTATCCTTCAGGAGTATGATCTTGAATTTTCAACACCCAAGAGCAAGAAATACCTCGTCCTTGCCGAACTTGTCACAGTATTTCCCTCTGATACTACCATTACCCCCATCAATACCGACTTCCTCGATGAACATCTCTTCCACATCACTTCATATGACCCGTGGTATGGTGACCTCCTCGTCTACCTCCGAACCCAAAAATTCGGTAACCACCTCTCACGAGATGATCGTCTTCATATTCACCACCAGGCCCCCTGCTATCTCCTCATTGGAGATATCTTATACCGGCGAGGGGTCGACACCATACTTCGTCGATGCTTGACTATTGACGAAGCTGATAGAGTCTTGAATGATTGCCAGAGCAGCACATGAGGGGGCTATCTTTCGGGAATGTCCACTATTTAAAAAATCATTCGAGCAGGTTATTTTTGGCCTACATTGTTTCATGATTGCATTCACGCCGTGAAACGATGTGATAAATGTCAGCTTTACACCAACAAGGCACGAGCACCACCTGCTCTTCTTCACCTAGTCATTACTGTCGACCCCTTCTATAAATGGGGCATCGACTTCATGATTTGTAATCCCCCACCCAACAATGGACACAAATACATTGTTTTCACAGTCGATTGCTTCACAAAATGGGCTAAAGCCATGCCCACCTTCAACAACACCACTGACACTGCAATGCGCTTTTTCTTTAATCATGTCATATCTCGCTTTGGCGTACCACTCCAACTAGTTTCCGATCACAGGAAACACTTCGAGAATGAGATTTTCGTAGAACTCTCATCTCGGTTAGGATTCTCCCACGAGTTTGCCTCACCATATTACCCTCAGTCTAATGGACAGGTCAAAGTAGTTAACAAGGTCCTCAAGACCAGGTTACAACACACAATTAATAAACATAAGACTAATTGGCATCATTTGCTATTTTCCACGCTATGGGCTTACCGAACGGGCATGAAAACAACCACTGGTTTCACACCATTTCATCTAGTCCATGGGATTGAGGCCACTTTTCCCATCGAGTGTGAAATTCCCACCTTATGCATTGCAATTGAGCTATTACCCGACACTGCTCCAATGGAGCAACACTTGCTGAACTTAGAGTCCCTAGATGAAGATCATCGATCTTCATTACAGAACAATGAGGCAGCTAAAAAACGGTCAAAGGCCACATTTGATCGCCATGTCAACCTTCGCTCATTTCATGAAGGCGACCTCATCCTCGATTACGATATCACTCACGATACCCTTGGTCATGGCAAGTTCAAGTCACTATGGCATGCCCACTACATTATCCAACATTGCATCACCAAAGGCGCATACATCCTTGCCTCTCCCGAAGGCCTCTCCCTTAAAGAACCCGTCAACGAGTTATACTTAAAGAAATTTTACGCCTAAGCATAGCCATTCTACTTTAGGTTATTTCTTTTATAGTATTTTTAATCTTTTTTCCATCCCTCACGTCTAAACTATCATTTGTGCTATTGATAGATGCTTCCTCCACCGGCCTACCACATCGGTTACGCCGACGACGCCAACCGTTGGACACAAAATCTCGCTTTAGCAGCTTGGGCCCTCTATACCCCCTCACATGAAATGCTCCACTCTAGCGGCATATGTTTAGGTTCAGCAACCAACAACCAAGCCGAATACACTGTCGGTATTGGCCTCCTCGTCGATGCCCAACATCATCGTATTCGTCACCTTAGCGTCTTTCTCAACTCTCAACTAGTCGTCTTCCAGCTCAACAATGTGTACCGCGTTCACGATCCTTGATTTTTTCGCAAATACCTGCAAGTTAGACTTTTATCTCGACATTTTGATTTCATTACATTTACACATATTCCAAGACAATTGAATTAAATTACAGATAACTTAGCTAACATTGTGTAAGACTGGCATATATCACATCAATATACCTCTACACATACATAAAAATATCAAAAACCTGTCACAACATATATAAATTACATCATCAACACATTAACAAAACACATGTAAACATCACATAGATCCCAAAATGTATACTCATATATATATAAATCAGTCCATAGTGCCATCAAAATGTTTACATACAAATATACAAACGTCCCCAGGCCAGTGAAGCACCTCGGTACAAAACTGGTGCCACTACACCAAAATGGGCTCACTAGCCTATATACAAAATACAAAAATACATAGAGTGAAACTCAAAGTGCCTCTAGAGCACCACCTCCTGCCCCTCCCTCAGGCGGTGGTCCCCCACCCACTACTGGTCCTTCCGGATTGGGAGGTAACCGTCCAGTCATAGCAGCACCTTCTACTATTACTCGCCACACCACGGCCCGCCACGTCGGCGACACTCCCACACACTGCTCCAGGATGCCCTCATCCTGGATACGTGACCACATGCCCTCAGGCACGCCCTGTACCACCACCTCCAGGCGGCGACGAATATCCTCAAAATCTCCCCCGGCGTCCGCCGAAGGAGCATGCAATGGCCCGGCACCTAGGTCATCAAAACGACGTATCCTCGTTGCTCTCTCATCCTCAGCTAGTCTCGCCTCGATGTCCTTTCATTGACGTCTCTCTCCTGCCCGTGGCCCTCCCCGCGGTGGTCTCCCTAGCTCCTGGCGAGCCAGCGCTCTCAGTAGCTCAACCTCGCGCCCGCGAGGTCCTACATCTGCACATACAAACAACCAAATGATAGTATCAATATCTATACAAAATACACATGTCATGCTATCTCAAAAATCAACATATCAAACTCATAAACATGCCTCGGTGATCAAACACCTCCCCTGGAGGTAACACCATGTCCGGATCACACCGGAAGTCAACACCAGCGTAAGGATATTGCAATATAACCTACGGCATCTTCCACCACACCTGTGTCACCTCAGCAGTGAAAAAATGGTCTCCCTCACAACCACCGTGGCAAACCAAAATAGTTGACCACTGCCTCAGTCGTGGCTCTCGCGCCCAATAAAATCCTAGGGCGTAACATCAGCACCCTCTCCAGAAACCAGGCCACCAAGATGGACCCAAAAGCAAAGTACCATGTGTCGGTAGACCAACATCTTTCCAGCTGCCCTACCATCCGAGCATGCAGTGTCAACCCCCAAGCAAAGTGCTCCCTGGCCAGTGCCCTCCCCATAACCCTCAACTGACTACCACTGATCTGCTGAGTCGCAAGGGACCCATACACCCTCACAATCATCGTTGCTACACAGCGATGCGCTAGAGCATCCATCGCCCTGATGCTCATGATGGAGCCCAACATGTAGTTCTCCCTTGAGCAGTACCTCCGGCCCAATGTCTCTAACAACATGTCTGCAGGTAATACCATCTCTACTGGTAGGGGCATTCCTCAAAAAGGGAGCCCAATCAAAAATTATATGTCCTCCACCGTAGTGAAGGCGATCTGCTCTCCCTGCACCATAAAACAATGCAGGTCCAGACTCCACATCCGGATAAGAAATTGCAGGAGATACTCCTACACCCATATCAATGGGCACTCGAAGAACTTCAGCAGCCCATAGGCTACCAAAGTGGCACAAACCCCTGACTCCTTAATAGCCATGGCGTCCCTCAGCTGGGACCAATACCACTCTCGCCAGCCAACTGGCATCGTGCCAAATGATCGCCTGCAGCCACATAAAACAATCCTAGGTCAGCCATATTGACCATAAAAAACATTAAAAAGATACGTTTTACACCCGACAACCTTTCCCCCAAGGCCCGGTTGTTTAACCCATAGGCACGCACATATGCGCGCCTGTTCACCCCACAGGAACACACCTATGCACACATGTTCAACCCACAGTTACGCACATATGTGCGCCTGTCCATCCCATAGGCACGCATGCCAGTGCACCTGTCCATCCCACATGCACGCATACATGCACGCCTGCCCACCCTACAGGGGCGCCTCCATGCGCCCCTGTCACGAACACAGGCATGCTTCAATGCATGCCTGTCCACTCCACAACCGCATACCCATGCACGGCTCTGTAGAAAACAGGCGTGCATATCATGTGTGCCTTTGTCCCCCCTATGAGCGCACCCATGTGCGGATATCCGGATAGCAGGTGCGCACTCATGCGCACATAGTTCCGGATTGCCCACGCACTTGGGGGCCCACACCCATAAAATCCCCTGTACGGCCCTCCGTACAGAACCTGCCCATAAATGGAAAATCTACTTCTATGCAGGACAATAAGACTACCAACCTGAAGCTCGCTGGTCCTGGATCGGTTGCCTCGTTCTCCCAGAATCTCCAAATCTCCTCTGAATACCTCTCATCCAATCACTCTGGCAACAAGTACAAATGAGGAGGCAATGTGGGCCCTACAACTATATATAGGCTTTTCCGCCAAATTTCCAATCACCATTCCGGGAGCTCCGAGTGTCCGTTCTTCAATCCGTCTTCAGCAACAGGATCAGCATCTCATCATCTACATCAAGACAGTCCCCGGGCCACTTTTTATCCTTAGCCCCCGGGGCGCCATTTTTGCATAACCCATCTAGGTACGCATGCTCATGTTTAAAATTATCAAATAAATGCTCGTATGTTCGATTCTCTTCAGATATTTTTCACGTCGGGTATTTGGTTTTCATGTGTGCAGGTACTTGGTCATCATACATCAATGCAACCCCTTCAGGTATATAATCAACACTGGCATGTAATCATTCCCTCTGAATCTCACTTGCATCTCTAGTCACACCCTCTGACATTTGCCTCTAGGATCCCCATCTCTGGCTCTACAGTACCAACACCTCCATTGCATCTTAGGTACTGTCACCCGGTAGCACTCTCCCCCACATGATTTGTCCCATTCATAGCACCCTATTTCACTGTGACACTCATGTTGTTTTTCAACCCTTTAGGGATGGGAGTCTCGATAGTCTTACATCATGTCGTGAATCAACCACATACTCCTCCTCATTTTTCTAGCTTTCCCACTGGACTCCCAGATTATCTCTTCAAGGTTCTATTTTGACTGCACCTCCGCAGTATCATGAACCCTCCATTTCATCCACAATCAGTTTTCCCCTCTGCAAATTTCCCTTCATTTCACCTACCTCATACAGAAACCCACCCATGGGGCCCCCACCCTCCACCAGTTCTCCAAGCAAATTGAGCCCTACCCGGGCCAACCATATTACATTGGGGCACCCATTTCTGTATTTGTACACTCATCCCAAATTATTCTTTATTTATTTGGTACATTGTAAAAAGCCTTTGTTTCCAACATTTACATCTCCTTTTGTCACTAGCTTTGACGACCTTCTTCCCTTTTTTGGAAAATGCAACCCATGTCACCCTTGGTTGGGGCACTCCTTATCATCTACCCCTGTTGACATTGTCCACATACTCTGAGTATCCCACAGGTCACTTACCTCTGCCCTCTGAGTTTGTTCACTTTGTCTCGCCTCTAGCACAACTTATCCCCTGTCTTGTTGTCCCCCTGACACTCGACCTAGTTGAACGGTTGCGGCCACTTATACCTCACATATACCCCCAACCAAGGGCAGTCTTGAGTCTTCCTACATCTTGACTTTGTCCATGTACCTCCTCCAGTTCCTAACCTCACCTAGTAGATTTCACGAAGCTCTTTTCTTTTCAGAGTCTCGTCCCCCTTTTTTGTCGACATCAACACAGTTTCCAGAAGGGCGATAGTATCTTGACTCTCATTACCTTTCCAATGAGAGGTCTCGGACGACACAGGGCGAACCACAATTGCTCCTTGTTGACCCCCGTAACATTCGACTTCAACACTTTCTCATGTTACAGTGGGTCTTACTTTGCGACTATTGCAGTTATTTCTTATATTCGCTGAAGACCTCTGAACTTAGTCGGGCTATCAATGCCTACAGAATCTGTGATATTTCTTACAAATTTCATTGCTTACTATTCAGAGTATGTTCCTCCGTAGAATTATCTTCTTCCTTTACCACGACCACCCCCGAGGGCGTTGCAGTTGTCTACATCAACACATCATTCCTTTTTTGAGTTACACGACACGATCATGGGGCATGCCCGCCTTGTTTGTACACAGTTTATTTTTACACACCTTATGGAAGGTTGGGTTCTACAGGTTCCCTTCTCCCTCCAATGGGTAACTCTTGACAATCCCACTATCGCTCTCTCTTACAACGACACTCTCAGTAGAATAAACATTGATGGATTTCAGCTATACGTATGCTCCTAACCTCATCCATCAAGGGGCATTTGTTATCACTGAAATTTCGTCCGCAAATGGTCACAAGAATTTAACATCGTCAAACAGTTATGAGGTCACCCATGGACCAAAATTACCACAAAATCATTTCCAAAGGGTCAAAAACTATACAACCAGTGACAAAATTAAAGTGCACTATGACTACACAGAGCGCACGCGCACATGCACAAAACAGAAACGCAAGAAAAGTGCACATGCGCGACTGTGGTCACTAAAAGCCGTGCACATCTGAGAACGCCGCATTTATGAGAGTGGTCGGCCTCCCACCCACTTCTAGTTCAGCTTCCAAGTTGATTTGACACTCAAATCTGGACTGGATCCGACTGGGTGGCTGGTCAAAAACCTAAAAATGCCCTAATTAGCCTCTTTACACACTACAAGTTGGTTGCACAATACCTCAAAGAGGTGCTATAAAAAGTCCATGGATGCACTTCATTTTTTAAGGAATTCAATAGCAAAGTTATGCTGCTACTATTCTCTTGAGGAATCCTCTATTCTTGTCAAGAGTATATTAGCACCATTACATTGGGCAATCCATCTCACCCCTTGAGTGGATTAGCAAAGAATTCTTTCACCATTTTCATTCAAAGTTGTAAGAAGAGCTTATTTGTGGGGGTCCAAGAGCCCTCCTTTGGAGGAAGAAGGGACTCATAGTCCTCTTTCTTCTTGGTGTTTTCTTTCACTGATATAAACCTTACCATTGGTGACATGGGTCTTATTGTTTCTTTTGTCCTTATGTCCCTATGCTCATTAGTTTAGTTGTTATTTTATTTCTTAGTTTAATTCTTAGTTGTTCTTTTATATTTCTTTCTCTAACCCTTTTCCTTACAGCTGTCCTGCTTAGCAAACCCAACTAAGCTTGCAAGCACCTCTGTTTTTCTCACTAACGTGACGAAAGAGGCGCAACAAAGATGATTATGCATCTAATTTATTTGATGTTGATTGCGAGAATGTAGATGTTGCTAATCATCCATGGCATCATGATATTGTTTAATTATCATAGAAGGAGCACTACCCACTTAATATTGAGAGCCACAAGAGAAGGATATTGCGATTGGAAACCTCAAAGTATGTCATTCTAGGTACCTTATTGTTTTGCAAGTATGTTGAAGGTATGCTCCTCCATTGTGTAGATGAAGAGACTGCTCAAAGCATATTGAGAGTTCTTCATGGTATGGTCACGTAGTCCTTCCATATCAATGGGCATTTTGTTGCTAAGGCTATTTCCCATAAAATCCCTTGAACTAATAACTTGCTATTGGCCTTCAATTTTCAAGGATTCTTGTCGATTTGTGCAATCTTGTGACATTTTTTATTGAATGAGAAGAAGAGAGAATATTTCGGTCATGCCCTTATATCTCATTCTCCTTGAATTCCCTCTTGCTAAATGGGATTTGGATTTCATTGGCCCAATCAACCCTTTGTCTTCAATTGGTCATTTTTTCATTCTTACAACCACTGACTACTTCACCAAGCGGTCTAAAGTTGTTCCATTAAAAATGTAAAAGATGAACAAGTGATCACCTTTTTGGAGGTAAACATATTTTCTCATTTTGGCCTACCTTTAGAGATATTTTATGATAATAAGACTACCTTCATCTCTATGAAATTGATAGAAATTTGCAATAGATTTGTGGTCAAGCATGTAACTTCTTCCACTTATTACCTCTAGGGCAATGGCTAAGTGGAATCCACGAATAAAATCTTGATAAAGATCTTGAAAAATATTATAGGAGATAAATGTTTTCAATGGCATAATCAACTCTTCTATGCCTTATGGGTTGATTGCACTAGACCAAAATTAGCACAAGAAGGCTCATTTCCCATTGTTATATGGGTAGGAAGTTGGCATGCCCATTTAACTGGAGTTGGCATCCTTTCAGCTTTCCTTCCAATTTGAATAACTAAACTCCTCTAATACCCAAATATTTAACACCTTGTTAGCATTAGAGGAACAAAGAGAGAATGCCCTGACTAATCTCAATCATATGCAAAAGATGGTGGGAAGTATTTTGATAAGAGGGTTAAATTTCCAACTTTTGATGTGGGGTAGAAAGTATTACTTTGGGATTTTTCTCATTTGGATAAGGGAAAACACATGAAATTCCAAAAGCTTTGGTTGGGGCCTTACATAATTGCATATATGATTGACACTAACACATATATTATCTCAAGGATGAACATGATAGGTTGTTTTCATACACTACCAATGGGTGTTTTTTAAAGCATAACATTTTTTTTTGTATTTGGCGAAATCAACAACTAGGGTGGGCTTGTGATCATGTGACATGGGGCTGATTTCAACCGCTACTAATATAGCCTCTAGGCATACCCACATTTCCCCCACACACAACACACACGGCTAGTCGAGGTTTGAACCAACAATGTCACAAGGAGTGCCTTAAAGTGCACTATATCGCTACCTGATCTACACCTCAGAAGACTATTTAAAACATTACATTGATCCTAACCTAGTGGTACATAATTTGCAAGGTAATAAGTAAATAAATAAATAGAACTATAGTTTATATTTTTGTTTTTCTTTTCTTGATTGATTTTGTTTTCGTTTTTAGTAAGATTTAGTTTTAGTTGTCTCTTTATTTTGTAATTTGCATCTTTTACTTTGCATATTTCCTTGCTTCTATGGTTGTTCTTTTTATTTTCTTCTTGATTTTAGTTTTCTCTAGTATCCCCTGGTTTTGAATTACCTCAAATTCAAAAATAAATTGATGGTGAATAACTCTTGAATTTGCTCTTGAATACCTTCTATAAATGTCATAACTTACCAGTTTTCAAAATATCTTAGTGCATGTTTTTCTCATTACCTAAAGCATTGATTTGTTAAACTAATATTTTGAGTCTTAGCCTAGATGTTGCCAACCCTCCATTTGGAAGTTGTCGATGCTGAGCCAAATTTTGGATGAAAAAGTTACAAACATAAAAGCATTACAATTTCATTTACTTTAGCCACCTTAATAAATCTTCGTCTTAAAAAATTATATATGTTTGCCTCTATCATCATGAAAAAAATTCCCAACACATTGACACTAGAGAGAGGTCCCATCCTTAAAAGTGATATTTGGGGAGCTATAAGATTGTTTATTGGTGTTGAGGCACGATGGAGTTGTATGGCATGCAAACAATAGGTGGATAATTTTTTACTTGTAGGTTTCAGTTTCATTGGTACATATATCTTGCACAAGTATTATGTGTTTGTCTTCCTCATCTGCTATTATGGATTTATGGTTTGATGCTAATGCTTCTTTTACATGCACACACATCTACGGTGCTAACTTTTCTTTAGTTTCGTTTCTGTATCTATGGCGTATTAATGCATTTGAAGGTGGGATCCATGTTGAATTTGTGAGTTACATGGATGTCAAAGTAAAATAAGAAAGAAAGGCCCGAGGGTTGGTTATCTCAACAAGATCTTTATCTTAAATATGGTATTATACATGCATCATTGCATTGTCTTTCCAATGATATGAATGATATCAACAATGTAAACTTTGGCAAGGTATTAACATATACAATGTAACTTAACATAGAGCATATGTGTTACAAGGCCTTCATTGCTTGTTGGTTGATGGTGTGCACTGACATTTTGTTATATGATTCATCTTTGGTAGACATGTTGTAGTTGGTATACTATTTGGTTTTTGAGCCTGTGCATTCAATGTTCTCCACCTGACATTTAACTAGGGAGATTTTCCATCATGGTACCATACTCGGATTTGGGATTTCTCCTCCACCTTGGTCTATCCTTTACTTGCCACCTTTACCTTTTGCACTAGCACAATACACCCACATTTAACATTGCTAGTTGGCAATTGATCCCCCTTCATTTTTCACTATTGAATGGAATCCAGCGATTGATTTTTTCTCTTGTTTCTTGAGGACTTAGCCTACCCTGCGTATTGGCCATTACTTAGTCATTTGCTTATTCTTGGCCTCACTGATTTGGAGTTCCATTTCTTTTTGTTGGTGTTGTTGTTGTTACTGTTCAGAGCCCATCCTTCTCACTAGATTGCTACCTCTCTCACTTGGTGTATATCCCAACTTTGGCAACTGTATTGGCACCTATGCTAGCATTTTACTCTAAGCATTATTGTGAATTTGTTGGTGACTATGGAGGATTCTGGATTTGTAGTTCTCATCTTGGCTTGGCACCTAAGAGGTATCATTGCAACTAGTTTTTTTTTAGTTATAGCTTGAGTTTTAGATATGGTGTCAATTTGGTATTTTTATTTGGTGAATTATTGATTCCCCTCCTTTGGGATTTCCTCCTTCTCATTTGTTGATTTGTACCTAGGTCACACATTGTATTAATTGGTTGGTTTATCCCTGCCATTATGATGCCTTATAAGCTCAAGCAACTCTTATACTTAGGGTTTGAACTTGTATTTGGCACAGGCCCAAGAGTGTTGTTTGTATTGTTCGTCCTTGTTCAACCTATGTCAAGTTTCAAAAGAAAAAGGGGATCATAAGAAGCTACACTCGACCTATGTCATTTGTTTATTGGCTCACTATGATGAGAAAAATCTCTATGTAATTTAATATGATTAAAACAAATCATATAATAAATTACAAATAATTATAAAGATTAATAAAATTCAAAAAATATATTAAAAATGCACATTTAACATTTAACGTAAGTGTTATAATTAAGTTCTTATCTTGCACACATTCAATGTGCATGGTAATTCACCAGCAATAAGGTTTAGTCACTAATCACTAATGGCTTAGCAAGGAGGTCAGATAATCAACCATTTTTATTTATATACACATATTATGAATGGTATGTTTTCTTAATATAACATTCCAAGAGGAACGTCTATAAGGAATGAAGTTGAGACAAGAGTCAATTTACAATGGAAAGATGAGCCCAATATTCCTCCACTTTCTTGGGAGTGTAGAAGCGTAAAGTTACATGTCAGTGATCTAACTTGATTTCCCATAAAACAATCATGTGAGCACTATCCACCCGCCTGTAGATTCATGATCTAAAAATGAAGAAGACTTGAAAAAATTGAATAAATATTGCAAGTGAAATGTTATGTGTTTAAAGCAACAGGATCAATTTGCAACACATAAATCAAGGATTACTTATGCAAAATACACATAGACAGTAGCATAAAAATAATGAACACCAGCACATAAACACAGCAACTTGGTAAAGGAGTTCACCCCTCTCCGGACTACATCTCCTGGTCCAGCTTCCAATGGATCATTATTATTAAATTGCTCCAAGTTCTCAAAAACATGCCTTACAATGCTCAAAATGACAAACCGACTGCTCCAATGGCTTCCCAGCGTCCCAAAACCCCTGTCTGGGCTCTTTCGGCACCTGAAACGGTCGAAAAATGAGAAAGATATGCCTCCTTGAAGCTTCCTTCTCCAACCTGTTGTCTCTGGTTCTACAAATTGTACTCCTCCTTGAGCAAACCTAGCTCACACGCTCATTTAAGCGTAAAAACTCAGTCCCGTGCATAACCGCGCACCGGTACAAACCGTAGGATGGTTAAGGGCGCGCCAGCCCCTAACTGCCTAGGCATCTGGGCACATGGCGCATGGAACCATAGGCTAGGCGCAAAAGTAGTTAATCCATTTGAAACCATATAACTCCCGCGCAAAGGTACAACCGCGCGTACACATTGTAATATGGTAAATTGCATATAATATAACCATGGGTTATCAAACCCGCGCTATTATACAACGGCATACATATGTGAATACAATGCAATATAACATTGGTATATATATTCCGCGCCATTCGTTGGTCCTTGCGACATAGTCACATATCGTTTCATATGACTACGGGCCGGGGCTAAGCTCCGGCCCGACTCCCGCCCTTTTGCATATTGAAATGACTTTATAAAAAATGCGTTGGGTTACATATTAAGTCACAAGCTATGGCATATTGGTAGGACGGTTATATAAAGGTTTATATATAGGGGGAGGTCCCGGGGTCGAACCCCGTGGACTCCCGTTTACATTTTATATATCAATATGAACCAAAAAATAGGGGACACGTGGTGCCCATGCATTGGGCCACGTGTCTCCTTATTATTCGCCATGAATCGGACACGTGTCAACATACTATTCGTCCACATCAACCAATGAAAATGCACCACGTCACCCACCTGCCATGTCACCGTATGGATGGTACGGCCCTGCCACGTCACCGTACGAACTATATGGACAGGTACAGTCATCATCCCAAAAATTTTGCCTGTTTGGCTTGGCGGACAGATCGCGATAACTCCTTCATACGGACTTCGTTTGCGAAAGTAAATATACCGCCGAAATCAGGAAGACAAGACAGACGCAATGGCACTGTTTTCGTCGCATTCCGAGCACTTTGAAAATTGAGCAAAATTTGATCCCCTGATCACACCTCCCCATTGGGAAGCTTTTCGACCACCAAAAGACTATCTCAGTCTATGTGAAGATGAGGGTATAGTTCCCTCACCCTTCCAACCTCAATCCACTTTGCCTTGCTTGGATTCGTCCCTTTAAGACCAACTCGCAAATACTCCACATTTCCTCGCTTCGAAGTTCGCATCCTCCTGTCAAGTATGGTGT
>ML820269.1:3731-23348 GCA_009831015.1 Picea engelmannii
TTTCTAGCATCTTAATTCTGTTCTGCATATTTTATATATCTGGTATCTTGCATTCCCAAATTTTCCCCCACCATTTCTGGCGAGTACCTCTTTATTTTTATGCAAGCTTGAGGAGGATAACATATGCTTGTTGATGTAATCTCACCCTTCGGATGAGTCCTTCGGAGTATGTTTAACGAACCCTAGGAAGGAGTGGTTCGGTCCCATTACAGGTCTTTCAATGTTTGTTTAACGAGTCCAAAGATAGACAACTCGAAGGTTTTTCATGATTATAGAGTCTGGAAAAACACTCAAAAGAGAACTCTCTCAGTTCCTTTTTCATAAAATAGTCTGATGAGACTGAAAAAGAGATAAATTATCACCCAACAGACACTTTCTTCAAATACTTTAAAGAGCGTGAAAATAGCAAGGTCGCTCGGTGATCTTTTCATGTTTAGAGAGTCTGAAAAGAGCTTAAAGAGAACTCCAGGAGGTTACTTTTTCGTATAACCTTGTTGAGCCTGAAAAAGTGATAAAAGTGTGCTCGATTACGTTCTCATGTATTTTTGAGCATGAGAATGGACAAAGACCAAGCTCAAATTTTTGTGCAAAAAACCATAAAAAACAACTCAAACATGCACTGAAAAAAGAGAAAAAATATATGTATCCCTGCGTGTCGAAGTCGTCATGTCAGCAAAAATTCTCACTCATATGGGTATTAGGCATTAGGTTAGATAAAAAAAAAAATTATAAAAACCAACGACAATGGTAAAAGTAAATATAAGTGGATCAAAGTTCTTTTTTACCATAGTCATTGTAACTTTGCCAATATTTTAGCCCAAAACCCCTCTTTTGCCCTTGCATTTCAGCGCTTGATTGCGGAAGGTATGAGCATCCATTCAATGAACCGTCTCCAGCAGTGAGGTAAGCTCCTTATATTCTATCTTTTCATGGTTCACTTTTTCATTTTCATTGGTAAAATTCAAGTTTTTGAGCTTGTTTTAGGGCTCAAATTTGCGCTCATCCATTCTCCCAGGCCAGCCACACGGGACCTGCGAGAATGCATGATTCTCGCAGATGGCCCCAAAGGCACATGTGAGAACCTCGCACTGTGACAAAGGGGCACCTACGAGAACCACAAAATGAAAGTTTTGTTTGATGTTTTCCCAATGAAAAATATCCCAAGTCTTGAAGAGAGTTGCTGACCTTCTTCTTATGTGTCTTATGCAGGCATTTGGCTATCACCATGGTTCTAGAATGGTGTGAAAGAGAGAATGAAGTAGATGATGCTATTGCCGGGAATAACCCAGGTACCATTTTCTCTTTGCAAGACTGTGGTCTCCTGAAATTCTTTCGTATCCCGGGTATGAGGGCCCAAGTCAGGCTGTTGGAGTACCTCATTCATATGTGGGACGTGGACCAACAAGTATTCCATGTAGGGGTCCACACATTGTCCTGGGATATCGAGGACATTTATTTCTTGACAGGATTGTCATGGCATGGGTACCATGCTAGCTTGACTGGTAGCAGAGGTGGTGGGTTGCCTATGAGTGAATATTGTTGTTTGTACTATGTTCCAGAGGTGGAGAGAAGCAAAGAAAAAGTGGCCATTTGGGGGGTGCAGGATTTGACTCTTCACACTATTTTGTTCACCATTGCTTGTATGGCTGGGAGAACTTCTCCACACATGGCTCTGTAGAGATACTTTCAGTATTCCATAGAGTGTACTAAGCCTCGGGTCTTTAACTAGGCAGACACAGTCCTTCGTAGTGTGAAGAGGCAGTTGACCAAATGCAGGAGAGGCGACCTGAAGCAATTCGGGTAGGGGTCATTGTTGGTGTCCTTCTTTCTTCAGAGGGTTCCCTTGCTGAGGCTGCAGGATGAGTGGGGTATACTGGCTCCAGAGGATCTGAGAATGCTGAGGTGGTGTAACCTCATGGCCCGGCATGTAGCTAGACCAATCATTAAATACAATGATTCCTTCTTTGACTGGTTACGACCATAAATGTTGATGGTCGACGATTATGCCTATGCCAGGTTGGACTTCCGAGGGGATCCAGACTTGGCCCTTCCTGAGGGTGCTCAGTGGGGGGATCTCGGTAAGAAGTACACATTTTTTACTTTTTAAATGTTTTTGTGAATTTTATCATATGCAAATGTTTTTATGTTTGTCCAAGGTCTAATTACAAAAATTATTTTTTGATGACACAGAAGTGGGGCCTTATCGACCTCTGGGTACTTCTCTTATTCAGTGATGAGGAGAGGTGGCTCCAGTTCCATGATGGGACGCTGAAGATTATGAAGCAGTGGAACAAAACTTAGAGGGTTTGGCTGTAGACATTCTAGACATGCCTCTTGGAGAGGTTCCACGACGTTATCGACGTCATACAGTGGGGGTGTTAGAGTCTATTGGCCGACTGCTTCATAGGGTATCCCAGGCAGTCATGTGTTACCATGAATGTCATCCATGACGTCACTTTGTAGAAGCTATGAGCTTCATATTTTGAAAGTTTGGTCCTTGGATAGAATGTTTTTGTAAAAAAAAATTTGATCGTTATATATACATGTGGATTCTACCGGCTTATCTTGTGTTGTGTGATACTTGTGATGTGATTGATTTATAAATGACCCAAATGTATGTCTAATACATAATTAGCTAAGGCATCAATTAATGTATTTAGACATCTAGGAATATGCTGATACTCAATATAATCAAAATAACGTTCCAAGAGGCGAATTCACAAATACACCCTTAACAAAGTAGGACTTCGAATAGAATAAACATTACTTAACTGTAGTACTATGAGATGCCAATTGAGTCGCACAACCAAGTGATAGATACCGAGCGAGATATAATCAATCAATAATTTGATAATGACACTATACTCTAAAATATTGTTGGTCGCACGACCGAGGCACACACCTTGTAGAGTGATAAGTTCGTTTGTAGGGGCATAAATTGCCCACACAACAAAAGAAAGGTTCTAAGTACTACATCTAGCGCCATCAGTGAAGCCAATTTGGGGTAGCGAAGACTCCGACATCTGGAAATCAAACACAACATCACATAAGGGCAGAGACCAGATAACAAAAAAGAATACTACAGTAACACACAAGAAGTATGATACAATAAAATATAAGTACTCGTGCACAGGTGATCTTATGCATAGTAATTCTTTAAGTACAACCCATTTCTGGGTTCACTCAAAGGGATACCATCATAATATACTAACTCATAAGCTCCTTTGTCCAAAATGTGTCTAATGATATAAGGACCTCACCACATGGCTTCGAATTTTCCAGTCCCTAGCATATCTCGATCTTGTTCATAGAGGAGAACCAAATCTCCTTTAGAGAAAACATGAGGCTTGACATGTTTGTCATATTGGGCCTTGACACGTTTCTTCTAGGCTTCTATGACTAGGGTAGCATCACGTCAAGTTTCGTCTAATCGCATGAGATACAATAGATGTTCTTCCTCGGCAAAAGTGTTTGGTAGGAGTTCAACAACTAGTTTTAAGGAGGGTATCTCGCATTCAATAGAGAGGATGGATTACAGACCATAGACTAACTAGAAAGGTGTAAACCTAGTAGCAGACTTAACAGATGTCATGTAAGCCCACAATGCTAAAAACAACATTGTGTGTCAACTTGATTTGTGAATCCCTATCATTCATCGAAGCATGGTTATGAGAAATTTATTAATCGCTTCGACTTGGCCATTGGCTTGTGGGTAATAGGGAGTTGAGTTTTCATGGCGAAGACCCAACTTTTTAGTGAGTTCAGACATCATGAAGTTTCTAAAGTGGCTACCATGATTAGTGATGATAGCCTGAGGAACACCAAAATGAGCTATGATGTGATTGAAAATGAATAATGCTACGGTCTTTCCAGTATTGTCAAATGTCAGCATCACCTCAGCCCATTTCGTAAAATAATCTACGGATACAATGATGTATCCATGCCCCCCGGCTGAGCAGGGGTGACATGTCATGAAATCAATGCCCCATTTCGCAAAGGGACTAATGGAGACCACAGGGTGAAGAGGAGCGGGATGTGATCGTATCTTATGATTATAGGTCTGGCAAGCGTTGCATTTTTGGATGGCGATTATGCAATCGTTAAATAAATAAGGCCAAAAATACCCTTCTCATAAGATCTTCTGGGCAGTAGCATACCCAGACATATGACCACCACGGGCTCTAGAATGGCAATCATTTAAGGCTTTCTCGGCTTCGTTGAATGTGAGGCAACGTCGAAAAACTGAGTCAATCCCACGACGATAAAGAGTATCCCCGAGGATAATATATTGACGAGCTTGGTATCATATTCGATGTCAGTCAGTACTGGACAAATCAGGCTAGAAAGTATGGGTTTGGAGATATATGATGATATCACCATACCAAAGATCATCATAACTAATTAGGAAAAGGTATTCATCGGGTAATGAATCGGCTGCTACATTTTCCATTTCAGAGTAGGGAAAGTCACATATCAACTCGGAAAACACTAAGGACTTCTTGGACTTAGCTCATTCGAATTCCAAGTCAAAATCCTAGAGTATCATGATCCATTTGGAGTATTTTCCCCCTAGCAATTGACGTGTGAGAATGTGATGCATAGGGTTGCAGTTAGAAATCATCGTAGTCTTGCGAGAGAGGATATAGTGCTGGAAGCGTTGGACTACTTGGACGGCTGCCAAGGCCAGTTTTTCGACATGTAAATACTCAGTTTTAGTAGGTGTTAGACTTCGACTCAAGTAATAGATAACATGTTCGGCATGAGAATCATCCTCTTGGACAATAACCATAGCGATGGTGTAATCCGAGGCTGCGAGATAGAGGAAATAATCGCGACTGTAATCGGGGGGGGAAGAGAAGCAGAGCACGTGTCAAGGACAGTTTCAAAGCTTCAAAGGCTTTGTTTGTAATGGTATCCCATATGAACTCAGACCCCTTTTTGAGTAGTTGTGTAAATCCACAAGTTATCTCAGCGTATTTCAGGATGAAACAATGAAGAAATTTTGCTTTCCCTTGTAAACTTTGTAACTGGCGAAGTGTAGAAGGAGGAGGGAGGTTGAGAATCACCTCAACCTTTAAAGGATCTACCCTGATCCCATGACGTGAAACAATAAATCCTAGAAGTCGGCCAGATTCTATGCAGAAAACGCATTTGTGAGGATTCAAACGTATTCGATAAAACTGACAGCGGAGGAAAATGGCTCGGAGGTGGATTGGATGATCGACCGGCACATGGAATGAGCTGGTAAGTCATCAAGATATGGTTGCACAATGTGATTGATATCATGGAAGGCATAAGACATAGCGCGCTGAAAAGTTGTGCCAGTGTTCTTGAGACTGAAAGGAAGTTTCCGATAGGTGAAAGTGCCCCAAGGACAAATGAAAGTGATTTTGTGTTGATCGTCGGGAACAATATTGATTTGATTATACCCAGAGAAACCATCCATCAGAGAGAATATTTCACTTCCAGTGCAATCGTCGATGATCTGGTCGACGAAGGGGGTAGGAAAGTTGTCTTTGGGACAAGCTTTTTTAATATCCCTATAATAAACGCATATGTGGATTGTGCCTTGTTTCTTGTCGATCGGGACAAGATTGGAAACCCAGTCAGTGAGGGCCACCGGGTAAATAAAGTAAGCTTTGAGAAGTTTCTCGACTTCCATCTTGATAGCAGCCGCTTTACATGGGTGAATTGGACGAAGGCATTTCCAGATGGGTTTAGCGTCTAGGTATGTCTTAATCTCATGTATCACAATGTCGGGGTTGATACCCAGCATTTCTTCATATCTCCAGGTGAAGACGTCATGAAATTATTTGAAAAGTGACTTGTAGGTGATGATTTCATCAGGGGAACACGAAGCTCCGATCTGCACATTTTCGACAATTCTAGGTTTGATGGATATGTCGAGGGGAATAGTGGGTGAGATATTTCTTAAGTCCCCTTCAGAAAACACATCGTGTGTGGACTCAGGAATGGTTGAAATGAAGACAATGGTCGATGGGGTTGAGATCCGTTGGTAGCTCTCGATGGTGTGTTGTTCCAGGAAGAGGATGGAACGGTGATTCCCATCGTTCCAAGGGGTGTCTTCCATGACAGACAAAATCATCTCATCCATTGGAAAAATGACATGGAAAGGATCTAGAGATAACTCACCAAGAGAGGGGGTATAAGGGGTTGTCGATTGAATGGCCTGATAGGCAGATTTGACCAGACTTAAAGGCATTTTGTAACCATAACGAAGATGATTGTTGGGGTTAGGTACCATCCATGGGTCGTGAGACACAGGGGTTCTGTGAATCGAGGTGGAGATCATGTTGATTGAAGCGACAGACAAGTGTGGAACATCAGGTGGTGCAATGGGGAAAGTGCCCATTAATGAAGAGTCTTTGAGAAGACCAACACCAACATTTTCGTAACCTGGTGGGGTTTTAGCGATGAACGGTATGTTTCCAATATGCGTATCTGAGTTAAAGAAGGCTAATTGGTCGATGGTGATCACCTTCCCTTGATGTGGGAAATGTACAACATGAAAGAGAGTCGACACCACTACGTGCATGGAATCAATCCAACTACGAACAAGTAGAATATTGTAATCGAGAGGAGCATCAGAGACTTCCACTTTGACTTGTGTTAGCGTCAGAAGTCACCCCTGGATTGCAGCAGGAGAAGAGCCCGATGCCCATCAGTTTATGTTACGATTTGTTTAATGTGGTGATCATATGGAAGTTAACTCAAAATGAATATGGTTCTAACTCCGAAACTAGGTTGGGCATGCATGGGCAAGTGAGGTCTTAGATAACTTCAGACAGTGAGTTGTAGTAAGGATGAGTAGGGGGAATACTTGCATAAGAGAAAAGAAGAGGTCTATTGTTAACATCAAGTTCCTAACAGACTGTAGGGGAAAACATCTAAACACAAGACCTTCTTACATTCAAATGTAGAAAACTAGAGAATACAACAATGCAACGATAAATCCTTTACCATAACATAATTGCAATCATTCGCACGAATCAGTCGATCAAGAACTCTCTCAGTATGAGATGAAAACTAGACGGAGTGAGAAGACTGTCTATCATTAAATAAGAAATCTTACATACCAATACATCACCCGAGAACTAGAGTCTTTGCTAAAACTTTACAATCTGGAGCTTCGCTCTACCATCAATAGATTACAAAGTACAAATACTGAGTCTATATACTTAGGAAAATTCACCTAACAGAGGAATTTTCATCCATCCAAGGTGTGGTGTCCCTTCAGCCGAATTCGGATGGATAATCCTTGTCAGATGCCACCTTAACTGCGCATGGCTCCTGTAAGGGGAGTGGTTGAGCCATTAAGTGTCAAGCTAGCGTGTGCAGACCTCCTCCGGCTAGTCAAGAACTCGGCATGGCTTCTTTTGAAAGACGGGTACACAGGACCCTCTCGAGAAAACCACCTACTAGACCCTCCATATCTCACACTTAATGAATGAAAGGAGGTTTCAACCACCCACTCTCATCTTCATTTACTCCAAGCGAAAACCAGGATCGAGATCGCATCAGATGGCGCATGGAGATCACAACGATCCTTTTGACGACTAGCCCCAATGCCTTTGGCTCCTTTTTCACAGCTCCTTTCTTTCCCAAGTGACCACGGGCTGTGACCTTGTGCTTATTCCCGAGGCTCTTTTAGCGTTCACGAATGGGGAGGAGCTAATCCCTACTTTTTGAAATCGTGATGAGCGAAACGCCGAGACGACTCAATTTGGTGCCACACATCCCTCTGAGATATGACGGCTCTGAATCCACTCGATGATGTTGTGGGCCTAGGTCCCAAACGCTCTCATTACTTCGTGCATCGGGGATATGAGGGAGCTTCTCTTTTCACTTCGAAACCGCAATGGGCGAAAAATCGGGGAGCCTAATCGTGCGCCAGGTGTCTGCTTCAGATGGATGGTTGTGAATGCCCCTTGACAGTATGGGCTTGACTTTGGGCACTATCGACACTTTGGGGTTTGGGGCTTTGAGATGTAGAAAACATAGAATCCTCACCCCTTGAACTCCCGAATGCCGAATCCCCGACGCGACTAGATCATGCGCCACACATCTTTTGGATGGACGAATGTTATCTTTCCTGCATACAGTATAAGCGCTATCCATCACGCCTAATCTTGGTGCAACTCTTCCACCAGTGATTTCCTGCCAACCATTGATCTACTCATATGGATGGATCCAGACCGTTGACACCATAATTTTTCCCGCTCGCTTGATTTTAAGTCCGAACGAGACTTCTTCTATGTGCTGCGCTTGGGCACCCCTTGTGCAACCTACAGACCTAGATATCCCGATGTCGAAGACAAGTAATGTTGCTAACATTAGGTTCCATGGGGTATAGAGTCATCTCTGTGATGATCTAAGGACTCATTTTTCAGTTCTAGTGCCTTACTGTTGGGCTATGGAGTCATTTAATAAGATGAAACAATAAAATTAAAAGTGAAGAATAGAAAGGACAATATTTACAGAACATAAGAGCCATCGAAGGCTCAAACAAAACATTTTTTAAGAAAATGCCCATTTACTGGGCTACTGAAAACTTCTTTTTCTTCCTATTGTTCTTATCAAATTTTTTCTCCTTAGGCTCCAGATCTCTTAAGAGAGTTTGAAGTTCATCACTTGGAATAGGATCATTAACCCAGTCAGATATCAAAGGGATATCTCCATCTCCTTTTGAGGATCGGATCAGATTAAGCATAATGAATTCATTAATGATTCGAAGTGGAGGACCCATTTCCATGATCACTTTAGTATAAACTTTGGAAACCCCTCCTGCGGAAACCGCTGTTGTAATGAAATTATCATGTACAGTGTATACACGCACATTCTGTAAACTCAATTCCTCCACCACTTTCATAGCTATAAAGGCATCCTTCTGATGAATAAAGTTGACGCAGGTAGCCATTTGACTCTTTCGCTTATCCCTATCCAACGTAGGCACTTGGAGAGTAACCCAACATCTATTCTTGCATACTCTATCATAGACCCATACATCTTCTTTAGTAGAACGCATATAATCCTGCACGGTAGTGAAGTACGGTATACTATATAGTACTGGTAGATCCATTTCCGAACAGAACCAACCAATGAGGTTAATTAACCTCATTAAATTGATGATGTCTGGATATTTCAATACCCAAAAGGCATAACATGCTTTAGCAAGGGTATATAATTCCTTCCTTCCAAATCTTATAGCCGATATGTGTTTTTTGAGAAGACTTCAGAGATTTCGAAAGGCCCAACCCATAGTGCTTCGAATTTGTCATGCTTGCCCTTGTCTTGCTTAGGCGCATCCCATTTTAGTACCAGGTCTCCTATCTGGAACTCCTCTTTCTTGGATTTCTTATCAAAGACCTGCTTGATCCTCCATTGATGGTCTTGAATTATGATCGTTACCTGCTCTCTAGCTTGTTGGACTTCTATCAGTTGATGAATTCTTCGGATCATATCATTGGGCTCTTCTTGATAATCCTGGAAGAATTTCTCTATGGGAATGGCCAGCTGAGAAGGGAAAACGGCTTATGCTCCGTAAACTAATTGGAAAGGGGAGATGCCTATAGATCTCTTTGTGGTCACCCGATCGGCCCATAGAGCGAACTTCAGCTTCGAATTCCAAGCCCTTTTGTTGTCCTCCAATAATCTTTTGATGATTCTCATTAGGATTTTGTTGGAGGACTCTACTAAACCATTTCCCTAGGGATAGTACGGGGTGGAGTGAATTAGTTTGATCCCAAATTGTTCACAAAACTTGACTAACGGTTCGGCCTTGAAAGAGGCTGTGTTATCAATAACAATTTTTCTTGGGCAGCCGAACCTTACGATGAGGTCTTCCAGGAACCCGATGATTACCTTGTGGGAAGAACTCTTGGTGGGGATGGCTTCAATCCACTTAGTAAATAAATATGTGGCAGTCAGGATCCATCTGTACTGCCCGCTGGAAGCAGGGTGGATTTCTCCAATAAAATCCAGGCCCCATTGCTGGAAAGGTCCTGAAACAACTACTGGCTTTAGAGGCAGAGAATTGAGCTGTCGCTTTCCTGAAAATCTTTGGCATGAGTGATCTGAAAATAGAAGGTTGACTTGTTATGCTATGCAAGCACCCTCTACCTCAATAAAATAAACCTTAACAGGACCTTGCTTCATGTGTTAAAATATGCAAGATGGTTTATGTGTTAAGTTCTTACTTCTTCTTGTCAATGTTCATGTGTGAGGAAATGTTCTTTTAAAAGATTAAATATGTGCTATAAACCAATACACAACAATATAAATTGCAGCAAATAACACAACAAACTCATAGCAAAAACAAGATGATAAAGGAATTCACCCCTCTCTGGGCTACATCTCCTTGAGCCTCCTTCAATGGACTTGGCTCTTTGGGATTAGTTTGTCAAATGTTCTTTTACAAGATTCTTCTCAAATCCAATGGATTTACAGACTGTACCATTGGGTTCAAAATACATAAAAACCCCAAAATTGACTATTAAAACTCTGAAAATGGATCTTGTCTCATCCAGTAATGACCTCTTCTACATGTGGCCTCCAAGCTTCTCTGAGCTTCAATGTGGAAAAAACACCTATAAAAGTCCTCCAATGGATATGAAACCTATCGAAATGTGTTCAGAGAACAATAATTAGTCAAAAATGACTATTCAGTCTCAGAAAATAGATATGTGCTCATCATAGCAATGCCTCAAACAATGAGGGCTTCAAGCTTCCTAGAGCTTCCTCAAACTTCAATGGTTAAAAACCTACAAAAGAAGTCTTCAAATTCCTGTGAAAGAAGTGCCAATGGACTCAGAACGTCCAAAAACCCCTAGCTGGGATTTTTCGGCACCTCATTTGGCCAAAAACTCAAAAAGTTAGGCCTCTTGCCATTTTTCCCCTTCAAACTCTGTTACTGGTTCGCCATTTCGCACCTGTGGGTGAATGAATCTAGCTTCTGGCATTTTCCGTGCCTAAACTCAGCACATGCACGCCTTCTGAGATTGGTGCTAAATTTTTGCACCGTTAGCGAAACTAAAGCCCCCCAAAACGGAGGTGTTGGGCGCATGGGGCCATGTGGCCATGTTCCTCGCGCACCAAAAGGGCTAACCGTTCTTGGACCAATCAATGGCGTCACAAGTGGCGGGCTATATTTAAAACACCCCATGCTATTTCAAAAAGACCAGGTCATATATATTATTATGAAACCACAAGTTAACACAACCATTTCAAAATCGTTTAACCCATAATTTCAAACCGCGCGCACCTTCAGCCATTGCATTGGTCATATGGCATAAACCAATGTGACCACAGGCTCCGATTGATATATATATATATGTGCACGCATTTACACATGCAATTGGTCACATGGATTTTGTAAGAAAACCGTGGATTAAAACCACAACTCTGTGCACCATTTGAAACAGGGGTATGGTCGTATGCATGGTGCAAAGGACCGCAGGTCGGGGCTAAGCCCCGACCCGCCCCCCTTTCCATTTAAACAAAATGAAAATTCATATATAATAAAACTCGTGTATATAACAAGTGACAACGTGTGGCCTAATGGTACAGCGGACTTTGTTAAGGCATTTGAATGGTGGGGAGGTCTGGGGGTCGAACCCCGCGGCCTCCATATAATTTTAATAAACCAAATATTAAACCAACAGCCAGTAAATGGGTGCCACGTGGCAGCCCTTCATTGGGCCATGTGGCACCTTTCCATTCGCCTAAAATATGCCACGTGTCACCATATTACTTGTCCACAGTCAACCAATCCTCTATTTCCACGTCACCTACCATGTCGACTGCCACATCAATTGTACGGTCACCACGTCAGTTGTACGGCCTCTGTCCAGTCAGCCTGTACGGACTACCCAGTCAACATCAAATTTTTCCCTATTTGGCTCGGCGAACAGATCGCGATATCTTCTCCATACAGACTCCGTTTGCGAAAGTAAATATACCGCCAGAATCAGGAAGACGAGACGGACGCAATGGCACCATTTTTGTCGCATTCTGAGCACTTTGAAAATTGAGCAAATTTTTGACCCTTGGTCCAGATTTTGGTCACACCTTCCCACTGAAAGGCTTTTGGACCCAGAAAAGCTTATGATTATCTATCTGAGCTTCAATACTCTTCTGCTTTCAAGTTCTATCAACTGATTCTACTTGAAAAGTCTTTTCGACAATCACTTGGATACTTTGACATGCCTTGCACTGCAACTAGCTATGTCCCTCAACCACTGCTCTCTGGCTGCTGCTGACCCACTGTTCTCTCTGTACTTGGAAGACTGCCAACCTTCCCACTGAGAATCAAGTCCCTCTTGTGAACTCTTTGACGTCAGCAATCCCCTCTCCAATGGCTACAAAAATTTTCCTGTGACATCTTGTCACAAGCCAAGAAAACCATCAATCTTGAAAACAAATTAACACAAGACTAAAAATAATGACAGCAAAGTCTTTTTTCTCTTCAAGCAAACTGTCACATCTTGTGCTTCATCAAAGAACATGGTGTTTTCCTCCATCTCAATGTACTAAAAAATGACTTACAAGCCATCCAACATAACCGACTAAACACAAGTCGAAAACCATGAACGACAAACATAGTCGTCAAGATAATATCGACACAAGTCGAGACTCATGTGAAACATATCAACCTTCCAAAATGACAAGTCGAAAATCATGATAAACAATCATGCTATAATCATGAGTCTTTCATGATGACTATCATCAAGTTCATTGTTTATGCACTCACAAAACCATATGCATGTGCATAGCTCTTCAACTCTCCTTCCTGTAGAAACATAGGTACTTAAAACCAAAACATGTGGGTACTAAAGAGATGAATATGAAAAATGTATATGGCTGTAACAAATGAGCAGTACACCCCTCTTTTACATGTTCTTGACGAGGCGGTATAACACAAGTATGCATTCAAAAGAAAATGCATTCACATGCAAACTCGCATCTTGCAATTTATGATAGACTGCAGCAACTTGTCAAACTTCACCAAAAATGAATAGATAAGGCTGAAATGTGCATCTACAATAGAAGGAATGCAAGCCTTACTTACTCAAGAAATCTAACCATTTCTTACCAAGCCAACTCAATGGTGAATTCTTCTGCTGAAAGTCGTATTCTTGTGAATCATCTTGACTCACATCAATGATGGAATCTCCTCTTCCATTCTTGTCAATATTTTTATCCAACCGCTTCTTGTGTTGTGGATGAGAGGTTGGATGCAATGTCCAACATTGGTCAATGAGATGACCCCTCTTCTGACAATGAGTGAAAATCTTTTGCATGTTCTTTTCATGTTGCCTTTGCTTGGAAAGTTTCCTGAAAGTGGACATTCTTTTCCAACATTTTGAAACATGATGGTTATATAAGCCACAATATGTACATGGACTTTTTCTTCCATTTTTACTTGCAGATTTATCATGCTTAACATAATCAAAAGCAACTGAGTTATAGGCAGATTTATACCTTGAACATTCACCCTTATCGCCCCTTTGAGGAGGTGAATCGGAAGAGTTACAAGCTCTCTTTTGAAGACTAACAAATCTGCTCTTGTCCTCATGGCTATCACAACTCTTTTGTTTCACGCATTTACATTCATCTTGAATACAAGTTTTGCATGCTGAAGAGATTGAACTTTCAACAAAATTTCTTGAACTTTCACCTTGAAAACCTTCTTGAGGAGGTGAACTTGAAAAAAAAATTGTGTTTGAAACTTTTTCATTTGTTTCCTCAACTTTGGAATTTGCTCCATCAATTCATTCATAATGAAGACCACAATATTTAGGTCTCTCTTCAACAACAATAGGATCAACAATGCCTTGTGCATGCTTGCCTAACCCTTTACCTTCATAGCCCATTTTTAACAATAACTTGGACCCTATTCCTCTTGTGTGATTTTCAAAAACACCAAAGCATTCTTCTTGAGAGGAATTTGAAGATAAACTAACATTACATACCTCATGTTCATGCATGTACTTGGTAAGGGTTTCTTTTGCTTCATGGAGTTGATTCTCCATCTCCTGCAACTTTTCAAGAAGTTGGTATTTCTCCTCCTTCATGGCCATCAACTGCTCTTGAAGGACAATGCTCTCTTCCCTATCTTTCCACAACTCTTGTACCATATCTTTCATGGTTAGAAATTCATTAAACATCTCTTTGTCAAAGAACTTAGATTTGGAAGATGTAGGAGAACTATCAATGTTTGAAGCTTCCTCCATACTTGCAAGATATCAAACTTCAACACAAAACTTGCACAAATACCAACAGCTAAATCTCAAGCTATCATTGGAAAATACATGAGCAAAACAAACTATGATCTGATACCATCTGATCTTAAAATAGAAGGCTGACTTGTTATGCTATGCAAGCACCCTCTACCTCAATAAAATAAACCTTAACAGGACCTTGCTTCATGTGTTAAAATATGCAAGATGGTTTATGTGGTAAGTTCTTGCTTCTTCTTGTCAATGTTCATGTGTGAGGAAATGTTCTTTTAAAAGATTAAATATGTGCTATAAACCAATACACAACAATATAAATTGCAGAAAATAACACAACAAACTCACAACAAAAATAAGATGATAAAGGAGTTCACCCCTCTCTGGGCTACATCTCCTTGAGCCTCCTTCAATGGACTTGGCTCTTTGGGATTAGTTTTTCAAATGTTCTTTTACAAGATTCTGATCAAATCCAATGGATTTACAGACTGTACCATTGGGTTCATAATACATAAAAACCCCAAAATTGACTATTAAAACTCTGAAAATGGATCTTGTCTCATCCAGTAATGACCTCTTCTACATGTGGCCTCCAAGCTTCTCTGAGCTTCAATGTGGAAAAAACACCTGTAAAAGTCTTCCAATGGATCTGAAACATATCCCAATGTGTTCATAGCACAATAATTAGTCAAAAATGACTATTCAGTCTCAGAAAATAGATATGTGCTCATCAGAGCAATGCCTCAAACAATGAGGGCTTCAAGATTCCTAGAGCTTCCTCAAACTTCAATGGTTAAAAACCTACAAAAGAAGTCTTCAAATGCCTATGAAAGCAGTGCCAATGGACTCATAACATCCAAAAACCCCTAGCTGGGCTTTTTCGGCACCTCATTTGGCCAAAAAATCAAAAAGTTAGGCCTCCTGCCATTTTTCCCCTTCAAACTCTGTTACTGGTTTGCCATTTCACACCTATGGGTGAATGAATCTAGCTTCTGGCGTTTTCCGTGCCTAAACTCAGCACACGTGCACCTTCTGATATTGGTGCTAAATTGTCACACCGTTAGCGAAACTAAAGCGCCCCAAGTCGGAGGTGTTGGGCGCATGGGGCCATGTGGCCACGTTCCTCGCGCACCAAAAGGGCTAACCGTTCTTGGACCAATCAATGGCGTGCCAAGTGGCGGGCTATATTTAAAACACCCCATGCTATTTCACAAAGACCGGGTCATATATATTATTATGAAACCACGAGTTAACACAACCGTTTCAAAATCGTTTAACCCATAATTTCAAACCGCGCGCACCTCCAGCCATTGCATTGGTCATATGGCATAAACCAATGTGACCACAGGCTCCGATTGATATATATATATATATATATATATATATATATATATATATATATATATATATATATATATATATATATATATATATATATGCGCGCATTTACACATGCAATTGGTCACATGGATTTTGTAATAAAACCATGGATTAAAACCACAACTCTACGCGCCATTTGAAACAGGGGTATGGTCGTATGCATGGTGCAAAGGACCGCGGGTCGGGGCTAAGACCCGGCCCGCCCCCTTTCCATTTAAACAAAATGAAAATTCATATATAATAAAACTCGTGTATATAACAAGTGAAAACGTGTGGCCTAATGGTACAATAGACTTTGTTAAGGCGTTTGAATGGTGGGGAGGTCCAGGGGTCAAACCCCGCGACCTCCATATAATTTTAGTAAACCAAATATTAAACCAACAACCAGTAAATGGGTGCCACATGGCAGCCCTTCATTGGGCCACGTGGCACCTTTCCATTTGCCTAAAATATGCCATGTGTCACCATATTACTCGTCCAAAGTCAACCAATCCTCAATTGCCACATCACCTGCCACGTCGACTGTACAGTTGCCACGTCAACTGTACGGCCTCTGTCCAGTCAGCCTATACGGACTGCCCAGTCAGCATCAAATTTTTCCCTGTTTGGCTCGGCGAACAGATCGCGATATCTTCTCCATACGGACTCCATTTTGCGAAAGTAAATATACTGACGGAATCAGGAAGATGAGACGGACGCAATGGAACCATTTTCATCGCATTTTGAGCACTTTGAAAATTGAGAAAATTTTTGACCCCTGGTCCAGATTTTGATCAATGAGATACAGGTCCTAACTTTTGTGTGGACATCAACGAACAAGGTGGTCCAGTAGTACCCATCTCTGAGAATTTTGTGAGCCGTGGTCTTCCAGAAATGGTGCCCTCTGCATAGGCCGCTGTGAAATTCGACCATGATTCTGTCGGTCTCTTGTGGATCCATGCATTTTAAAAGCACCCCCAGGGGGTCTTTCCAGTATAAAATTTGATCAATAAGGCAGTACTTGACTTCCTTGAGCTTCAAGGCCCTTGCTTTGTTCCTTTGCAGGCCATATGGGGGCCGCAACTCCTGCCGAAAATATATGACATCCTTGTACCAAGGACATCGAGCCAACAGAGGTTATGTTGGAGGGTCTTCGTCGGACAACTGATTCTGCTGATTTTCTGATCGTGCATTGATGAAGTCGACCCCCAAAGATTTGTGATTAGCTTCAGCCAACAGCTTGGATAAGCCTTGAACTTTGATCAATTTGGTAGGTCTTATTTCCAAGTCAAATTCTAGGATCTTGGCTATCCATTTACTACTCCTCCCGTCCATGTCGGGCTATATTAGGATGTCCTTCACAGAGGCTGAAGGAACGTAAGCGGTCACCTTTGAGTGCAGGACATAAACTCTAAAAGCTTTGAGAGATTTCACTAAGGCATAGGCCTACTTCTCCATGATTTCATACCTGACCTCTGCATCTCTTAATGCCTTGCTAAAGAAGGCGATAGGTTGCTCTCACCCTTCTTCATTTTTTTGCAGCAAGACCGCTGCTACTGTGTCAAAAGAAGCAAAAGAGAAGATTAGGAAATCTTTGGAATAGTCAGGACTGATCAACACAGGTGCCTCAGTCAATGCTCTTTTTATTTGATCAAAAATTTTCCTGGGTTCAATGTTCCATTTCACTTCATTTCCCTTCTTGAGCATGGCTGTGATGTACTTTACCAGCTCAACAAAGTTCGAGATGAATCTCCTTAGAAAATTAATCTTTCCCAAAAAGGCTTGAACTTCCTTCTTAGATATGGGAAGTGACAGGGTCCGAATTGCCTCCACTCTGCTAGGATCAATGCTCACTCCTTCTGTTGATACTATATGGCCTAATAGCTTCCCCTCCTCCATAGCAAACAAAGATTTATTGGGATTTATGGAAAGGCCAAACCTCCGACATTTCAAAAAGACCTTTCTCAGGTGACAACAATGCTCTTTGTTAGACCTGGAGAAGATTGTTATGTCATCCAGATAGATCACCATGAACTTATCTTTCTTCCTGATGAAGGCTATGTCCATGGCTCGCTGAAATGTCGCTCCTGCATTCATCAGTCCAAATGGCATTTTGGCATACATGAATGTGCCCCAAGAAGTGGTGAAGGCTATCTTTTCCCTGTCTTCAGGCATGACCGATATCTCATTATAGCCAGAAAAACCATCGATCATGGAAATCCTAGATGCATCGGTTACCTTCTGCAGTATGTGCTCCATGTTGGGCAGAGGATAGTTGTCTTTCTTTGAGCTCCTGTTCAGGTTCTTGAAGTCGACACACAACCTGATTTCTCCACTTTTCTTCCTTACGAGAACCAAACTGTCCACCCACTTAGAATATCTTAGGGGCATGATGATCTGGGCCTCTAACAACTTCTTTACTTCTTTCTCCATGATAGGAAGCAACATGGGATTTATCTGTCTTAGCTTCTGCCTCAAAGGATTAGCCTCTTCCTTCATTGGGATATTGTGTTCAATGACAGATGTGTCATATGTCTTGAGGTCTTCATAGGTCCATGCAAACACATCAACAAACTCTCTCAGCAACTCAGTATATTCGGCCCTCTGTTCTGTGGTCAAATTCCTTGAGAGCTTGACAAACTTAGGCTCCTTCGATGTGCCAATGTTGCACTCGGCTGTGTCATCATATTCACCTGAAACCCTCCCCTTTACCGCCACATCATTCCCATCAAACAATCTTTCTAAAGGAATTAGTCCCCTCAAAATGTGATTCCTAGGTAGCTGAATAATCTGGTGGTTTGCAATTTTATTTAGAAACACCTCAGGGTGAGGGCTTTCCTCTGTATCAGGATCCTGATCAATGTGCAATGCAAAAAATTCATCAACAGATCGGAGAAATTTTTCGATTTCCAAATCATCTTCGAATACCTTCCAATGTTTGACATTGTCCGGTACAGAGGGCCTATATTTTATTTCAACATCAGACTTGACCATAGATGGCTGAGGGACCTTGAATTGGCTAGCAGAAACAGCTAAAGAATCGGCCACAGTATTATCCTTCCTCGAAATAAAAGAGATTTTGAAGGCTGAGAAGAAATTGTCAATTAGGTCCCATACTTCATTTCTGTAATTTTTGAGTTGAGGGTGCTTCGCCTGATAAGCATTTCTGATCTTTTGGACCACCAACTCTGCATCTCCGAACAATGCTACCTCCTGAATTCCCATTTCTCTTGCAGCTCTCAATCCTAGAATAAGGGATTCATACTCTGCCACATTGTTAGTGGTTTCAAATTCCATCTTATATGATAGGGACATGGTTTCCTGAGAAGGGGACACAAAAAACACCCCAGCACCAGTTCCTTCCCAGGAACAGGCTCCATCAAAAAACATTTTCCAAACAGGGGTGATGGAGGGAGGAAATTCATGAGGAGTGGTGGGAAAATTTCTGAGTTCAAGAGGAGGCTCGGGAGTGTGAGTGAGTTGCAGTAAACAAGAACCTAAATCAGTGTCCAAGGCAAAAATGGGATGATTAGTAGGATTGGCTTCATCACTGATTATATAGGCCAACTGGGCTTCCCTATATAGCCTCCTATGTTCTCCTCCAAATACTAGGATAGTAGCATATGTGAGGTCCATCTGCAAAGTTCCCCCCAGTCTTTTTATCCAAGACCTTGATAACAACATACCAAACTTGGGGGGGACATCGGCCACTACAATATCCATGACCACACTTTTCATGGGCACCTGGAACAAGGTCACGACTAGGTCTTTGATAACCCCGAGACATTGAACTTTCCTGGAGTCAAATGAATAGAGGTCATGATAGGCTTGGGTGACTTCTAGCCCTAATTCTTCCATGACCATTTTGGGCATGAGGTTATGAGAAGCCCCTGAATCCATCAAGAAGTTGTGCAGTACCTTGTCATGTATGTTCAAGGAAGTGTAGAAGGGAGGGGATGAGTCATTCCTATCCTCTACCATAGGGCCTAAAATAGCTGTAGGCTTT
>ML820269.1:23398-45379 GCA_009831015.1 Picea engelmannii
CTGTAAAAGTCCTCCAATGGATCTGAAACCTATCCCAATGTGTTCAGAGCACAATAATTAGTCAAAAATGACTATTCAGTCTCAGAAAATAGATATGTGCTCATCAGAGCAATGCCTCAAACAATGAGGGCTTCAAGCTTCCTCGAGCTTCCTCAAACTTCAATGGTTAAAAACCTGCAAAAGAAGTCTTCAAATTCCTATTAAAGTAGTGCCAATGGACTCATAACGTCCAAAAACCCCTAGCTGGGCTTTTTTGGCACCTCATTTGGCCAAAAACTCAAAAAGTTAGGCCTCCTGCCATTTTTCCCCTTCAAACTCTGTTACTGGTTCGCCATTTCGCACCTGTGGGTGAATGAATCTAGCTTCTGGCGTTTTCCGTGCCTAAACTCAGCACACGTGTACCTTTCGAGATTGGTGCTAAATTGTCACACCGTTAGCGAAACTAAAGCCCCCCAAGTCGGAGGTGTTGGGCGCATGGGGCCATGTGGCCACGTTCCTCGCACACCAAAAGGGCTAACCGTTCTTGGACCAATCAATGGCGTGACAAGTGGCGGGCTATATTTAAAACACCCCGCGCTATTTCACAAAGACCGGGTCATATATATTATTATGAAACCACGAGTTAACACAACCATTTCAAAATCGTTTAACGCATAATTTCAAACCGCGCGCACCTCCAGCGATTGCATTGGTCATATGGCATAAACCAATGTGACCACAGGCTCCGATTGATATATATATGCACGCACATTTACACATGCAATTGGTCACATGGATTTTGTAATAAAACCGTGGATTAAAACCACAACTCTGCGTGCCATTTGAAACAGGGGTATGGTTGTATGCATGGTGCAAAGGACCGTTGGTCGGGGCCCCCCTTTCCATTTAAACAAAATGAAAATTCATATATAATAAAACTCGTGTATATAACAAGTGACAACGTGTGGCCTAATTGTATAGTGGACTTTGTTAAGGTGTTTGAATGGTGGGGAGGTCCAGGGGTCGAACCCCTCGGCCTCCATATAATTTTAGTAAACCAAATATTAAACCAACAGCCAGTAAATGGGTGCCACGTGGCAGCCCTTCATTGGGCCACGTGGCACCTTTCCATTCGCCTAAAATATGCCATGTGTCACCATATTACTCGTCCACAGTCAACCAATCCTCGATTTCCATGTCACCTGCCACGTCGACTGCCACGTCAACTGTACGGTCGCCACGTCAGTTGTACGACCTCTGTCCAGTCAGCCTGTACAGACTGCCCAGTCAGCATCAAATTTTTCCCTGTTTGGCCCGGCGAACAGATCGCGATATCTTCTCCATACGGACTCCATTTTTCGAAAGTAAATAAACCGTCGGAATCAAGAAGACGAGACAGACGCAATGGCACCATTTTAGTCGCATTCTGAGCAATTTGAAAATTGAGCAAATTTTTGACCCCTGGTCCAGATTTTGATCAATGAGATACAGGTCCTAACTTTTGTGTGGACATCAGCGAACAAGGTGGTCCAGTAGTACCCAGCTCTAAGAATTTTGTGAGCCGTGGTCTTCCAGAAATGGTGCCCTCCGCATAGGCAGCTGTGAAATTCAACGATGATTCTGTCGGTCTCTTGTGGATCCATGCATTTTAAAAGCACCCCCAGGGGGTCTTTCCAGTATAAAATTTGATCAATAAGGAAGTACTTGACTGCCTTGAGCTTCAGGGCCCTTGCTTTGTTCCTTTGCAGGCCATATGGGGGCCGCAACTCCTGCAGAAAATATATGACATCCTTGTACCAAGGACATCGAGACAATAGAGGTTCTGTTGGAGGGTCTTCGTCAGACAACTGATTCTGCTGATTTTCTGATCGTGCATTGATGAAGTCAACCCCCAAAGCTTTGTGATTAGCTTCAGCCAACAGCTTGGCTAAGCCTTGACCTTTGATCAATTTGGTAGGTCTTATTTCCAAGTCAAATTCTAGGATCTTGGCTATCCATTTACTCCTCCTCCCGTCTATGTAGGGCTGTATCAGGATGTCCTTCACAGAGGCTGAAGGAACGTAAGCGGTCACCTTTGAGTGCAGGACATAAAATATGAAAGCTTTGAGAGATTTCACTAAGGCATAGGCCTACTTCTCCATGATTTCATACATGATCTCTGCATCTCTTAATGCCTTGCTGAAGAAGGCGATAGGTTGCTCTCACCCTTCTTCATTTTTCTGCAGCAAGACCGCTGCTACTGTGTCAAAAGAAGTGAAAGAGAAGATTAGGAAATCTTTGGAATAGTCAGGACTGATCAACACAGGTGCCTCAGTCAATGCTCTTTTTATTTGATCAAAATATTTCCTGGGTTCAATGGTCCATTTCACTTCATTTCCCTTCTTGAGCATGGCTGTGATGTGCTTTACCAGCTCAACAAAGTTCGAGATGAATCTCCTCAGAAAATTAATCTTTCCCAGAAAGGCCTGAACTTCCTTCTTAGATCTGGGAAGTGACAGGGTCCGAATTGCCTCCACTCTGCTAGGATCAATCCTCACTCCTTCTGCTGATACTATATGGCCTAATAGCTTCCCCTCCTCCATAGAAAACAAAGATTTATTGGGATTTAGGGAAAGGCCAAACCTCCGACATTTCAAAAAGACCTTTCTCAGGTGACAACAATGCTCTTTGTTAGACCTGGAGAAGACTGCTATGTCATCCAGATAGATCACCATGAACTTATCTTTCTTCCTGATGAAGGCTATGTCCATGGCTCGCTGAAATTTTGCTCCTGCATTCATCAGTCCAAATGGAATTTTGGCATACATGAATGTGCCCCAAGGAGTGGTGAAGGCTATATTTTCCCTGTCTTCAGGCATGACCGATATCTCATTATAGCCAGAAAAACCATCGATCATGGAAATCCTAGATGCATCGGTTACCTTCTGCAGTATGTGCTCCATGTTGGGCAGGGGATAGTTGTCTTTCTTTGAGCTCATGTTCAGGTTCCTGAAGTCGACACACAACCTGATTTCTCCACTTTTCTTCCTTACGGGAACCAAATTGGCCACCCACTCAGAATATCTTAGGGGGACGATGATCTGGGCCTCTAACAACTTCTTTACTTCTTTCTCCATGATAGGCAACAACATGGGATTTATCTGTCTTAGCTTCTGCCTGAAAGGATTAGCCTCTTCCTTCATTGGGATCTTGTGTTCAATGACGGATGTGTCATATGTCTTGAGGTCTTCATAGGTCCATGAAAACACATCAACAAACTCTCTCAGCAACTCAGTATATTCGGCCCTCTGTTTTGTGGTCAAATTCCTTGACAGCTTGACAAACTTAGGCTCCTTCGATGTGCCAATGTTGCACTCGGCTGTGTCAGCATATTCACCTAAAACCCTCCCCTTTACTGCCACATCATTCCCATCAAACAATCTTTCTAAAGGAATTAGTCCCCTCAGAATGTGATTGCTAGGTAGCTGAATAATCTGGTGGTTAGCAATTTTATTTAGAAACACCTCAGGGTGAGGGATTTCCTCTGTATCAGGATCCTGATCAATGTGCAACGCAAAAAATTCATCAACAGATCGGAGAAATTTTTCGATTTCCAAATCATCTTCGAATACCTTCCAATGTTTGACATTGTCCGGTATAGAGGGCCTATATTTTATTTCAACATCAGGCTTGACCATAGATGGCTGAGGGACCTTGAATTGGCTAGCTGAAACAACTAAAGAATCGGCCACAGTATTATCCTTCCTCGGAATAAAAGAGATGTTGAAGGCTGAGAAGAAATTGTCAATTAGGTCCCATACCTCATTTCTGTAATTTTTGAGTCAAGGGTGCTTCGCCTTATAAGCATTTCTGATCTTTTGGACCACCAACTCTGCATCTCCGAACACTGCTACCTCCTGAATTCCCATTTCCCTTGCAGCTCTCAATCCTAGAACAAGGGATTCATACTCTGCCACATTGTTAGTGGTTTCAAATTCCATCTTATATGATAGGGACATGGTTTCCTGAGAAGGGGACACAAAAAACACCCCAGCACCAGTGCCTTCCCAGGAACAGGCTCCATCAAAAAACATTTTCCAAACAGGGGTGATGGAGGGAGGAAATTCATGAGGAGTGGTGGGAATATTTCTGAGTTCAAGAGGAGGCTCGGGAGTGTGAGTGAGTTGCAGTAAACAAGAACCTAAATCAGTGTCCAAGGAAAAAATGGGATGATTAGTAGGATTGGCTTCATCACTGATTATATAGGCCAACTGGGCTTCCCTATATAGCCTCCTATGTTCTCCTCCAAATACTAGGATAGTAGCATATGTGAGGTCCATCTGCAAAGTTCTCCCCAGTCTTTTTATCCAAGACCTTGATAACAACATACCAAACTTGGGGGGGACATCAGCCACTACAATATCCATGACCACACTTTTCATGGGCAACTGGAACAAGGTCACGACCAGGTCTTTGATAACCCCGAGACATTGAACTTTCCTGGAGTCAAAGGAATAGAGGTCATGATAGGCTCGGGTGACTTCTAGCCCTAATTCTTCCATGACCGTTTTGGGCATGAGGTTATGAGAAGCCCCTGAATCCATCAAGAAGTTGTGCAGTACCTTGTCATGTATGTTCAAGGAAGTGTAGAAGGGAGGGGATGAGTCATTCCTATCCTCTACCATAGGGCCTAAAATAGCTGTAGGCTTTTCATCTTGCAAATTAATGGAGTCTATGGGAAGGCACGAGATCTCAGACTGTAAAAGATCAGAGAAGCGTTTCTTGAACCCTTCATGTTTAATCAACTCGGTTAGGGGCACAAGGATTCTAATTTTCTGAATTTCATGCTCAAAATTAAAAGAAGGTGCCAACTTCTAAATTTCTCTTATTTTGGGAACATGAATCTGAACTACAGGAGAGGGGGATCGAGTCTTCTTACCTCTGTGAATGTCTGCTACTTCATTAGTAGGTTTCTCTATTCTGGTAGGCTGCTCAGGGACATCAGGTGCCACTGTCTTCTTCCTGGAATGCAGATCATACCTGCATTGGCCGCTACTAGCCTTGCCTTGTTTGCTCAGTTCATTTAGCTGACTGTCCATGAGAGACTCTTCGTATGCTGATTGAGTGAGATGAGGAAAAGGAGGAGTGTCTCTGAGGCAATGTATTTCAGGATCAAGTTCTCCTGTTCCCCTTTCTTCTTCCTCAGTCATAAAATTGTTTTGGAAAGGGGCCTGAATCTTCTGGTCTTCTTTGTCTCTTCCCCTCTCCCTTTTCACTGTCAGGGAAGTAATATTGTTTGGCCTCCTGAAACCCCCTTTGCTTTCGGCGTTCTGAGGGCCCTTGTATGCTTGCCTCCCTTCCACCTTCATTCTCTCCATATCTGCAGCCAAAGACTTCACCATCCTGGTCAACACATCCACTTGAGGGTGGGACACCGATGGGCCAGAAGTTGAGGCTTCCGACCTTCCTTTTCTTCTGTCTACATCAGCCTTGTTCCTCAGTCTGTCAGCTGCTAATACATTGGATTCCACTTCTATGGCTGCATCTTTCATTTGAGATAAGAAGGTGGCTCTTCTTTCTCTCAGTAACAGGCAGAAATCGAGGCCAAATGCACTAACATAAGAAATCTTGGCTGAGGCTTCTGATGGATTTATTTCGGTAGGGATTTTGTTATACATCTTATTGAATCTTTTGGAGAAGTCAGAGACAGACTCTCCATCCATATTCTTCAAAGATCTGAACTCTGTCATGTAATACATGAAATCTTTCCTATCTCCCTATTGCCTCAGGAAAACGCCATCCAAGGTTCAATCCTAGCAATAGATCTGGGGGCCAATCCTCTAAACCATTTCCTCACCTCACCATCCAGGCTCTGGATGAAGACTCTCATCCAGACGTCTTCATTTTCAATGTTCAGGTTGTCTGCATAACTATAGAAAGCAGCTAGGTTCTCTTCCATAGTTATATCCCCTTCCCCAGTGAACTTGGGCATATACTTCAAGTAATCTCCAGCAAGGAGAGGATTCATAGGATGAGGTAGGATTAAGGGAGCATATCTGGCAGTGACTATGGCATCCATTCTATTTAGAGGGGGATTAGAACCAACCATAGGGATATTAGGTGGAGGAGATCTTGGAGGAGAAGGATTTCACGAAGGGGCTACTGGGAATGAGTCTCGAAGTGGAGTGGGAAACAAGAGGGGATTTAAGGAGAAGGCTAATGAGCTCAAGTCAGTAGATGCTCCTCTTTTCACAGGAGTAGTAAAGATAGGAGTGGGAAAATATTATGTAGTCCTGGGTCTACACCAGGGTACATGTTCAGAGGAGAGGGGAGTGACAAGGATTCCTCCCTCCAATCCCAGACTAGGAGGGGAAAACTCAGCAGGAACACTCCCAAAATTCAGGAAACGGGAAACCTCTGAAGGAGGTCTATTAAGAAACTGAGGAGAAAATGGAGTTCCTACAGAAGGAGATGGAAAATTACCTGGTTCAGCAGTAGCAGCTTCTTCTTCAGAGGCCTTTCCTTTTCTGAAGACCACCTCTGGATCAGTTTCAGGTGTGGCTAGAGGCATCTATGGATGGGACCGCATGTGTCTGCCCCTGAAAGCCACAACTAATAGAGCAGGTTTTCCCCAGTGGAGTCATCACAATGGAGTCACTAGGTGCATAGTAGCAATATTCAAAGTCTTTGATACTCGATGCACCTTCAGAATTAGAGGCTCAATGTCGTTCAATCCTGGGGAAAATTTTCAATTTCGTCCCCGGCAACGGTGCCAGAAATGTTAGCATCAGAAGTCACCCCTGGATTGCAGTAGGAGTAGAGCCCGACGCCCATTAGTTTATGTCACGATTTGTTTAATGGGGTGATCGTATGGAAGTTAACTCAAAACGAATGTGGTTCTAACTCCGAAACTAGGCCGAGCATGCATGGGCAAGTGAGGTCTTAGATAACTTCAGAAAGTGAGTTGTAGTAAGGATGAGTAGGGGGGAGACTTGCATAAGAGAAAAACAGAGGTCTGTTGTTAACATCTGGTTCCTAACAAACTGTAGGGGAAAACATCTAAATGCAAGACCTTCTTACATTCAAATGCAGAAAACTGGAGAATACAACAATGCAACGATAAATCCTTTACCATAATATAATTGCAATCATTCGCATGAATTAGTCGATCATGAACTCTCTCAGTATGAGATGAAAACCAGATGGAGTGAGAAGATTGTCTATCATTAAACAAGAAATCGTATATACCAATACATCACCCGAGAAATAGAGTCTTTGCTAAAACTTTACAATCTGAAGCTTCGCTCTACCATCAATAGATTACAAAGTACAAAGACTGAGTCTATATACTTAGGAAAATTCACCTAACAGAGGAATGTTCATCCATCCAAGGTGTGGTGTCACTTCAACCGAATTCGTATGGATAATCCTTGTCAGACGCCACCTTAACTGCGCATGGCTCCTGTAAGGGGAGTGGTTGAGCCATTAAGCGTCAAGCTAGCGTGTGCAGACCTCCTCCGGCTAGTCAAGAACTCGGCATGGCTTCTTTTGAAAGACGGGTACACAGGACCCTCTCGAGCAGACCGCCTTCCAGACCCTCCATATCTCACAATTAATGAATGAAAGGAGGTTTCAACCACCCACTCTCATCTTCATTTACTCCAAGCGAAAACTAGGATCAAGATCGCATAAGATGGCGCACAGAGATCACAACGATCCTTTCGTCAACTAGCCCCGACGGCTTTGGCTCCTTTTTCAAAGCTCCTTTCTTTCCCAAGTGACCATGGGCTTTGACCCTGTGCTTATTCCCAAGGCACTTCCGAAATTCATGAATGGGGAGGAGCTAATCCCTGCTTTTTGAAATCGTGATGAGAGAAACGCCGAGATGGCTCAATCTGGTGCCATGCGTCCCTCTGAGATCTGACGGCCCTGAATCCACTTGGTGATGTTGTGGGCCCAGGTCCTGGACGCTCTCGTTACTTCGCACATCAGGGATATGAGGGAGCTTCTCTTTGCACTTCTAAACTGCGATGGGTGAAAAGGCGGGGAGCCTAATCATGCGCTAGGTGTCCACTTCAGATGGATGGCTATGACTACCCCTTGACACTGTGGGCCCGAATTTGGGTGCTATAGGCACTTCAAGGTTTGGGGCTTCGAGATGTATAACAACATAGAATCCTCACCCCTTGAACTCCCAAATTTTGAATCTTCAATGCGACTAGATCGCATGCCACGCATCTTTTGGATGGACGGCTGCTATCTTCCCTGCATGCAGTATAGGTTCTATCCATCGCGCCTAATCTTGGTGCAACTCTGCCACCAGTGATTTCCCGCCGACCGTTGATCTGCTCATATGGATGGATCCGGACCGTTGACACCATAATTTTTCCCGCTCACTTGATTTTAAGTCCGAATGGGACTTCTTCTATGCGCTGCGCTTGGGCGCCCCTCGTGCAACCTGCAGACCTGGATATTCCGATGTTGAAGACAAGTAATGTTGCTAAAAAATTGGACCGTTTTGCCTTCTATCATGATTGGAAATGAAGGAAGGAGACTATAAGGCTTAAGATCAGAGCCATTGAAGGCTTTGAGTGTGTTATGGGATTCAGTCAAAGAGGGAGAGCCGATGGCTTTCCAGCAGGTAAGAGACATGACACATGTTGAGGCACCCTCGTCGATAACAGTTCGTCAAATGTTTTTGTTGGAGACAATCACTTGGATCTAGAATGCGAGTTGAGGGGGTAACCTTGGAATGTGATCTTCCAAGTCAAAAATTATTAAATTCGTGTCCGTCGGGTCGATTCCACCGATAGCTTTCAACAGTGCCTTCCATTGTGTGGGACAACTTTGAAGGACTTCGAGGGCTGACATCGCGGAAGGTGCTTGGGCCAAGTCTTCAACAATGCTATAGTTCTGGGCAGCATGAGCATGAGGATTGAAAGCCGATTTCCGAATGACGCTCTTTGGAGGAGGGTGAAGAACTGTGTCAAGGCTCGGTCATTCGAGATGAAGAGGATCGTTGGTAGGTGGAGTCGCATGAGAGGGTTGGACCAATGGAGGTATATCATCAACCTTCTCTTTGGGAGAATAATCTTTGGCTCAAGTGGTGAGTGCGATGTCATTCTTCTTTGAATCACCAATACACATTAATACATAGGACATAGTAGAATGGGAAGGTTGGTCATGAATGACCAATTGGGCCTGTTGTTGAGAGGGGAAGGGTTTGGACAAAACGGTCGGAGCGGGTGGTTTCGGGGCCACTTGAAGGAACTTAGTAACCTTGGCGTGTCGTGGACATTCCTTTGTGTAGTGATCATCACCACAGATAAGACAAGGGTAGTAGGTTTTGCGCTTATCTCTATCGTCAACAGGTGGAGTTTTGGTTTTCTCTGCTCGCGAAGTATTTTTTTCCTCCTTATTCTTACCCTTTCCTTTTCTGGATTTTTTTTTACCGGCTGGGGTAGATTGAATTGCATTTACCTCAGAAGTCTTGCCGGTGGGAGGGGTAGGAGACAGAGCATTTTGAACATTAGAAGAAGTGGGTTTGGGGTTGGTGCTTGAGGAAGAATGTGGTTGGGCATGGAAAGTGCCAATCACACCATCAGCTGCATGAGAAGTAGCTGGAGTAGTTGAAGTGGTGGAAGTGGAAGGACGAGGTGCATCAGGGAGTAAGTCGTAAAGAGTACCCATTTGTGAGTAAATGAGGTCAATGTATTGAGCACAACTTATGGCCTATTATTCCATGACAACTCCACCCATGGCAATGTCACGACTGATGTCATTCACAAATGATTTTTTGAACCATTCTGCCAGCAACTGATCGGGAAGTTTGAGTTTGATGAGACGTCGTCTCCGTCGCCACTCATGAATGTGATCAGATATATGAGTGGCTTTGTTTTGTTTGAAAGAGCTCAAAATCTTGGTCCCCATTCCATAGCTGATCGGTAACTGGTAGTGGGTGAGGAAATCCATAGATAGGGTGTTGAATTCGGCGAAGAAACCTTGTGGTAATTCTATATACCACTTCACGACAGAACCTGTGAGAGTTTATTGAAAAAGATGTAAGCAAATAGAGTCATCCATCAAGGAGTTGGATGAGCACCAGAGGTGAAAAGTCATCACGTGATTGTTCGAGTCCTCTCCTGCTTTGCCTTCAAATTTAGGGATTTCATATGGTAGCTTGGCTGGTATAGTGGGCCAATGGGGAGAGTGACGGATTGGATCATTTAAAATCCTCGTCAAATATAGAATATCTAGAGTGGCTAAGAAGGGTAACTGTTTGTTCACATGTGAGTAATGGTGGCTTTGGGGAGGGAGTCCTGTCGGCAAACCAGTGGGACCATAAGAAGTCTACATATAATGCGAAGACCTAGGCAGATTCGGTGGTTGTTGTAGAGGGAAGTAGCTCATGGGATTATATCCTTGAACAGGGACGTCAGTTTGAGCATTTGAGCCCCAAATAGGATTGGACGTACCTGGATATGGTTTTCCTACACCAAGGGGTATAACAAATGTAACTGGAAGCTGTTTCCCCCCAGTCGATTGAGGATTATGTTGTATTAGATTGTTTCAATACTGGGCCAAAGATGGAGGTATGTTTTTTCCGTAGGGTGGGGTCGGTGGGGGTTGACCTCCAATCGGGAGTTGAGTTCCAATTGGGGGTTGTGTTCCAATTGGGATTTGTGTTCTAATAGGAATTTTCCCTACAAGGGGGGGTCGAGTCAAACCTCCCTGGTGAAATTGTCCACCAACAGGAATCTGGTAATTTGGTGTGAACGACGGAATAGTGCCACTAGGATTAGTGTCGCTGACAGAGGATGTAAAAGGTCCTCTGAAAGGGGGTTTAGGAAGTGTCGGAATGAAGCCGGGAGGAGAGTGCCCAAGAAAAGAGGGACCACTAGGAGTTTCGGATGGGGTTTGCGTAAGAGTGGGAATAGAAGCATTCAACGCATAGTATCCAGGTGGAAGTGTCGGGGTGACACTGGGCGAGAGCAGTGTGCCAATGGGGGATTGACTAGCCATTGTAATCCTGGTGTGAATACTCGTAGTATTTGTGTAATAGACCATTTATAAAGGGAGGTTCAAGATGTGGTCAGCCCGTGGAACTTCTATACCAGGAAAATAATAAGAAGTAGTAAAAGGTACTACGTCTGGGTCAGAGGTTTCAGGGAGCGCAGATGAGATGGTGATTTCAATGCTTTCTCCTGAGCCAAAAAGATCCCATTTAAAAATGCCAGTAGACCAAAAAGGATCTTGGCCTTCAGGTTTGGGAAAAAGTCCAGTTGATGATCTAAAAGACAAAACAACTAAGTCTCCAGAAGAATTCACTTGCATAATACGTCTCTTAGAATCAGGGCAAAGTCGAAATTCCTCTCGAGAATTGGTAATTCGGAACCATTCTAGAGAGTCGGTTATTTACACTTGTGGAGTGGTGACGTATTGGACTTCACTCTGTTGAGGTGGACTTCACTCTGTTGAGGAGAGCCCTCTAGTGAGATTGTAGGCAAGGGTTGAGAACCTTCCAGATTTTTTGGGGGTAAGCCTTTCATTCTACGTGAACGACATGGAGGGTCTATTTTGAACAAGTTACAAACTTACGAAGAAAATCTTATGGTCAACTTGGGTAAACAAACAACATGCACTAGTAAAAAAAAATCTAGGAAACAATACCAAACAAACAAGACCTTCTAATTCCAAAGTTACTAGTTGGTGATGAAATCCAACGTCACAACAATGAGACAAGAAGGGGTTGGTCTAGGGTGGAAAAGTTACGTTGAAGACCTGCTTAATGGACTTACACCCTGGTGCAAGCTCCCACACATAATCGTGGGTATACCCTCCAAGAAGCCCGAGTGAGTTTGGCCAACGTCGATTCCAGGTACCATGAAGACTTGCCCCTTCACAGTCACCTTGTGTAAGATCCTAAGAATATAGGCCACTAAGGTTACCACCGACAACAATAAAGCCTAGGGGGACAGTCGATAGTCCGATCCACATGCAAGGGCAGGGTATCTAGCCCGAAATCAACTTGAGAGGATTCCACTCATCATTGTGGGTATACCTCTAAGTGACCCCCGTAATACATGAAATCTCTACATCGATATCAATGAAGCAGGGTGAGTAACTTTGTTGATATCAATGCGACCTCATGTTTGACCCTTGTGTGAGAAGGGCTTCCTAGAACAAAATGTTGTAAATGGAATTTGACACTCCTTAACATAAGATGCTATTATGTGTTTTGTGCTTTGGAGAGTGTATCTCTCTGCCTATTCCAAAGCGCTAGCCTAGCTAATTGTTGGTGTAATAGAATCCTAGAAAAGAGTTACTAGTTAAATTTTAAAATTACGCAATATTATTAAAGGTTGTTGTTACTCAAAGGAAACGAAGGTGAAACCGATGTTGTGTGAGACTCTGACCCAACAATGCATAGATAGGAATGAAATATATCAATTTTTGTTCAATGAAACCTATGTACGAGAGGGAAAGAGAACTGTTCTGGAACAATCTTGAACTCGATATGCAATGTTCTTTAAAATGAAATCTTCAACGAATCATATGACAACGATAATTCTCTATTTGTTCTATTTCAACAATTGATTTTCAATATTTTCAAAATGAAAATGCTTTTAAAAAGAAAAATGTTTTTTACTTTTCAAAAAGATCCACACCATGGTGGTGAAAGTAAGGAAAACCAATAACTAACGAATAAGCAATAAACAAAACCCAAACCAATATTTCAATGGAGACAAAAATGACAAGAAGACAAGACTAGTCTTTTCAATTGCATGAGAACAATGATTTTCCAAATAATGAGCAAATGAGAAAGACAAACAATCCCAACTTTCAAACCGATCACCGGCTCCTAACCAAAAAAGTACTCTGATTCCAGGATCAAAGATTATATCCTTGCTCAGAAAAGTCAAGAGATGAGATTTGAGAAAAATATGGACAAGAAGAGCCTTTGATTCCCGAAGACTGATCGTGCACAAAATCCGAAGTCAAGAAACAATCAACTAGTGGTCCATGAAGTTATTTTCATACACCTATACTGATCTAGGCATCTGAGTATACCAAAACCTTAAAACCAAAAAAATTTAAAAATGGGTTCGCAGGCTATCAGTATTGTACAGTGCGAGAATGGATCATTCACGCAAGCTGGCTTCAAGCAGGGTGCGAGAACCTCGCACTGGACTGAAAGGCAGGGTGCTAACTCAAGGGGTTCTCGCAGGCCACTGAGGGGTTCAGTACGAGAAGGCCTGAAACTAGGAAAAATTTTGGAAAAAGACAAAAATTTTGAAGGGACTTCTGGACCCAGGGAGTCTGTCAAAGTTTCTCGAAGACTCAGAGATTGATAGAAATGAAGAAAGGTAAGGCAAGAGAAAATGGCCAAGGAAAAACACAAAAAACCACTAAAAAATGGGTTATATCCCTAGCGGAGTCGCCAATTTTGTTATCGGACTAATCGGTAAGTGCGGACACTAACAGATCTCCCTAGATCCACCTGGATCTAGAACAAAACATGACAGGACATGACTCTTTCTCTAAGTTACGACCATTGAATTAACTAGTAAGGAGGAACAAGTGACATACCTTCATATCGCTTCCTTAAGTCTTTATTGCTCCCGCTTCGCTTCAGTGCTCTCATGAGGTGAAGACCAAGACAACACAAACCAACCAAAGTGAAGATAGCAAAATGTATTCAATTGTCAACTTATGTGTTTGATCAAGGAATTACACAATAAAGTAAGAATGACTTTATGGGAAAAGGACATGTTGCTATATCATATTAATTGAAAGTAGAAGATACAACCTGATAACCTTGATGTTGCAAGCTTCCTTTCAGTGACTCTTGGTTCCTACACACACACTTTCTCTATCCTTGCATGAAGAAGATCCAATTCCTCTTGATAGACCTACTAGATTCTCCAAGCTTTTGTTCAAGCAAGGTTCTCCACATAATTCCTTCACCAATTCTCCAATTAATCTTGCTTAACCTTTTCCATGAGAATCCTTTCAATATATAGGGGAGGGTGAGATGGTTACATGAATGAGAATGATCCCACCAAATCATGGAAACTAGTAAAATGATAACCATTCGAATGCCAGCCCATTTTCTGGAAGATTCTCTTCTAGAACCCTTGAGACTTCTTCCCTTTTCCAAGCTTGAAAACAAGTTCGCACCCTATCTATAGATAACAGTGCGAGAAGTTTGCACCCTAGCTGAAGGTGGCCTGCGAGACTGGGTCATTCTCGCACCCTAGGCTATAATAAGCCTACGAACTCACTTTGAAAATATGTTTTTTGGAAGGAAATAAATTCCACTTTTCTCAGGAGAAAGTTCTTGTTGGGAGCCTGAGTACACCATTGTTAATACACCATCAAGATAGACCATGACTGATTGGTTAATGAGGCCACGGAAAGAAATATCCATTACTCTTTGGAAAGTGGCATCGACGTTGAGCAATACAAAAGACATTTTTCTATAGGCATAAGTGCCCCATGGGGTGTGAAAGGTTGTTTTAAGATGATCCGAGGGAGACATGAGGACCTAGTTGTATCCCGAAAAGGCATCTAACAAAGATAGTCTTTCAGAACCAAACACCTACTGTAAAATTTGTTCCAGTGGGAGAATAAGGTATTTATGTTTATCAAATGCTCGGTTTAGGTTCCGAAAATCGACACCAAGTCGAATTTCACCAGTTTTCTTCCTTACAGAGACTAGATTAGACACCCATTGCGTGTGCCTTACCGGGAAAATTATCTTTGCAGTTAGTAATTTATTTAGTTCTTTTTTAACAGTGGGTTCCAATTTAGGGTGCATCTTCCTCAATTTCCATTGAAAAGGTTGAGTCTAGGATTTCATGGGGATGACATGTTGTATGATATTAGGGTCGAATGTTTTCAAGTCATCATACATCCAGGCAAAAACGTATTTAAATTATTTAAATTTTTTTATGAAAGAATATTGTTCTTGCTCAGAGCATCTCGTTCCTAGATTAATATTTTGAGGATTTTCCTTTGTTCCTAAATTAACAGACTCATACATCATAGAAGAACTGTTTGTTTTACAATTAACTGGCCCTCTAAATTTATCATGTAGGTCATAAAATTTCTCTAGTCTTACAACAGATCTGGGGATAGATTTTACCAGACCAGATGTCGATTCAAGAGATCTAGGATATGATATTACAGTGAAGTTTTAGAGTTTTTCATCATGAGTGCCTTCATCAATGAATGCACCTTGAAAATTATCTTCCATGTGCAGAAAGATGATGATATTCTAGTCATCATCGAATACTCTCCAGTTTTTGATGTTATTCGAGATTGATGACCTAAACAACAATTTGATTGAAAATGCATTAGGAGAAATATTTTAAGTGGGCAATAGTTTAGAAGCAACATTGGCCAATAAATCAGCTTCCGAATTACTTAATCTAGGAATGGAATTTATGTTGAATGCTGAAATTCTTTTGCATTAAACTCCATACCTCAGTTTGGTAGCTTTTCAAATGTGGTGATAAGCAATGTATGGAGTTTCTTACCTTCCTAACCACGATTTCTGAATCACAAAATACCATTAAATTTCATATGTCCATATCCAAAGCTTTCCTAATTCCTTGTAGAAGTGCTTCGTACTTGGTGGTGTTATTAGTGCACTCAAACTCTAGCTGACAAGCAATAAAAGTCTTATTACCCACAGGACCGATGAGTATTGTTGGCCCTTGACCAAGTTTTGAGCATCCTTGGTCATTTTTGACCTTTTTGGGACTTTGACAGTCTGTCGAAGGCAGAGTGCAAGACGAAGTGGAGATCACAAGATATCGACCCCTCTTTTAGAGATTTTTGGGTTTTGGGATTATGTAATGAGTATGGGGATGTCAGCCCATGGGTTTACCCATGTTTAGGCCTATTTTGTAAAGTATAAATAGATTTCTAGGAGATGTAAGAAGTGGTGTGTGTGTGTGTATGGGAAGTAGGGATTTTTGTGGTGTTGTGCTAAGTGCTAAAGTTCTATGTGTGAACTGTAATTACTTTGTGCATACTATGTGAGGCTTGCAGAGCTAAGTGCGAGTAGTTGTAAGAGACTGTGGAAGGCTTTGTGTTGTGACTCAAGGAAGGAGGATCTAGCAAGGTGCACATATCTCATGTTCTCCATGGAGTAAGATCTCAAGGCTCTATGCATGTACCTGATTGACCGAAGATAATAAAGAGAAGAAGAGTTGGTGGACATAGCCCCAGGGTGGGGGTGAACCACGTATATCCTGTGTTGTCATACTTTGCACTATGTATTGATGTGTTTATGTGTTTACCTGCTTAAGTGCTTTGATATAGATGAACGATAGATAGATATGTTGATGCTTTGTGCTTAATAATATGAATAAGTGCTATATCTAACCTAGGTGAATGTGCTTGGTGCTCGACTATACTAGATCTAGGTGAATATTGCGATGTTTTGTGATTAGGGTTTTACTGCGAAGTAGATACTAGTTAAATACTAAAGGATCATAATTGCTAAGTTCTCTTTTAAGGTACTACAATCATAGATCAGTGTCCTAGCTAAGGTTGTACACACTGGAGTCCTGCAACCACCCGAGCCTCTACCACAGGTGAGAATTCATCTTCTTCGCAGGTGTTTATGAAAGGGATTGTAGTTAAGGTTTTGTTGGTGCGTTGTTGTAGCGTTGAACCCTGGGTCTACTCCTGCGCCAACAAATGGTTCTGTTTTCGGGACTTGAAACTGTGATTGTTGGGAATTGAGAAAGAAGAAGCTCTGTGCGAAGATCTGACCTGAAATTTTGATTGCTGGGAACTAAGAAAGAAGAAGTTATGTGTGAAGATATAACCTGAAAATGTGAAATCTCTATGCGTAGATCTGTTTCCCTAGTGCACAATATTCTACTTAATCTGTGAAGCTCTGTGCTAAGAAAATAAATTTGATCTGAAGAAAAGAGGTAAGATCTTGAAGTTTTGTGCTTCGGTAAAGGTAAGGATATTGAATATTTTTTTAGATATGGAAGATTTTTGCTCTGCTGAAAGTAAGATTAGAAGAAATTTTGGTTTCAAGAGTATGGATCTAGGTATGTTTGATAACTTTTGTCCTAACCTAAAAACTAGGGAACAACTAGAAGAAAAGAGGTTTGATATGAGTAGATCCGATAGAAATAATGAAAGATATGTTATACCTATGCATAGAAAGAATGTTTGGACTAACAAATGGATGCAGGATCCTAGAAATATTTTTTTGCAAGTTATCTACTATGATTCTAGTGCACAGTATAGGAAGGGCTAGGGATCATTTAAAAGAAAGAGAGGATTAACTCTTTGTTACAGTTTCAGAAGGTCAGGACATCTTGCTAAGGAATGCCCTGGTAGAAGATCTAGTTGTCTTTGTTGTAAAGTTGTGGATCATGAAGTTTTGGATTGTCCTAGAATGATTGCTAAGGTTGAAATAATGAATATGAGCCAAGAAGACCTTGAGGAAGGTCAAGACACTAAGACCCTGGCAGAAACCCCAATAGAATCAGAGACTATATTGTTGAAAATAAAAGAAACCCTGAATGACCACCAACGTATCAACTTATCAGAGATCTTCAAAGAAAAATAACGCATAGAAGAAAGAATAGGAGACTTCAACATAGATTGTGTTCTGGATGAAGAAACACAGCTGAATATCATGATAGAAAGAACTTGGGAAATTTTAGGAAAACTTGTTATGATTCCTTCATTGGGAGGAATAGGATTATTAAGAGGAAAGTTGACAACCCTATGTGGAATACTTACCCAAATATCTATGAGTGCTCATGGAACTTCGACGAAAGAATATTTTTAGGTTGTTAAATTTATTGAGAACAATGCCCCATTTGCTATGTTACTAGGAAATCCTTGGATCAAAAAGGATCAAGCCAGAAGAAAAGAAGAGGAAATCTTAGAGAAGAAGAAGCAGGAATTAAAAGATTTCATGACCAGGAGGATCACACAATTGATCTAGGAATAGGATAACAAGTCGAAGTTATGTAGAAGTAGAAACTTGGACATTGAAGTTGAAAGGACACACGAGGACTCGAGACACTTATCTGTACAGGAAAGTAGGTCACCTACACTAGACGGAGAACAAGTATTTCCCTTGAACCCTAGTAAAGACCATCAACAACATGAAGTTACTATGCCAAGAGGAGATAAGAATCAGAATCGAAAGAGGAATACCAAGATGAATATCATCAGAAAGAAGGTTAGAAAAATAATTAAGAAGAAAGAAAAGATAGTAAAGTTATAGAAAGTTCCAGAGGGAACTGCGGAGAAGGAAGGACTCTAGAATTTGAACTTCACCGGGATATCAGTACAACACCGCATGACACTTCACCATGGCGAAGCTATATGAACATTGGAGGCATTATAACCATTAGCCTGAAGACCCAAATGATTAGAGCAACAGTTATGGCCAGGGAGCTTGCCATTAGATCATTGGGACCATGCCATAATGGGAAAAACTGAGTTAATGAAGGCTTCTCACCCATTGGAAAGATCCGTTGCCTAGTTATCTACTTCTTCTGTCGAGCCTTGTATTGAGAACACTTTTTCCACCCATGATTATCTAAGCTCACAGATTATTTGATTTCGCCCAGTGATCATGGAGCTATCGCTATCCATGCCATCATATTGAGTTGTTTATTTTCAACCTGAGATAGTCAACCACAAGCATGTATGTCCAAAGAAATTAGCGCAGTCGAATACTCTGTGAAGGAGGTACTCATCGACCTTATGAATGAAAGAGTCATGTCCGTGGGTGTACAAGCGTCATCGATGAGAGGAGTGCAATCCTCTCCGTCGACCACATGTAGATCCGAGCCCTCCCGAATCGTCACAGAAAAGAGAACCAAGCACAGAGATGACCTAGAAAATGCAAACCTAAGCCCAACCATCCTACCTGAGTATATCCCACCCTTGGCCGGTGTAGTAAGTCATGATAGTGTCCTTCGACTACACTGTCATCACTGTGTACCTCTCGAAGGGGATACATGTGGCCAGATTACAGCTAGAAAGGATTCCAACCTTGAAGATTAGAGACTATAACCTAGGATACTGTAAGAGATATCAAATGTTCACACCTTATAAATATCTGACCAAGATGAAGGGAAAGAAGACAAAGATCATCCCTCAGCCATGGACGATGAACCTCACGCAGTCCACCTTGTTAAATGTATTGAAGATTCCACATTTTGGGGGGCACTAGGAGGTTAATGCCTGTGTTAAGCTCGTGTTTTCATGCTTCCACGGCGACTATCTATGGTTGGATAGATGTATCACTGTCGATCTAGCGCTGATCCATAGGATCACCAAACTAAGCATGTAGAGACCCAACCCACAAGAGTTATACCCAGGAAAATATGCGGACTATGCCTTGGCACAGATGATTAAAGAAACATACAATGATGTTGAGAAGGGGACATGAGGCTACAAGGTATCCTCCATCTAGAATGGCGCAGTGCACCTAGCATGTCAGTCAATTGCTGGAAATATAGTAAGAAAGAACATACCCATGCAGGTCACAGGGTTTGTAATTGACCTCGTTGGGAAATACGTGGAAGGCCTACAGATGAATTGGGAGAAGTACCTAGTTAATCAACTCGAATTGGATTGCTATGAAGCCTAGTATCAGGGCTATGAGTTTCACTTCAACTGGCTCCTGATCCTAATCATATTTATTGCTTGGGAGATGTCGGAAGGTGTGACCTTCCCTGACATCGATCCATTCGATCCTCTTGCTGCGAAGTTCACCATGCTCTGGTAATCAAGCAATATGGGGAAGAAGTGGCAGTCAAATGTAGTATTTCATACCTACTACCTATGGCTTAGGAGAGCTATTGAGTCCTTTCCTCGTATGACATTGAACACCTTGGACAGATTCAAGCATCTTATGAAGTTCTGCGCAGATAGGCATTTTATTTACATTACTACGCGCGACGATGAAAGAAAAGAAGAACTTCATTACTACTATAGGCTCACTATAGAGGACCTGAAAGAAATCATTAAAGACTGGACAACATAATTCCTTATCCTTTCTGACCCCATAGAGTTTTCTGACCTGAACCTCATTGGAAATCTAGTAGTTACTCGCGAAGAGTATGATGCCCCAAGCAGCAGCAGGAAGAAAAAGAGGCAATATGTACAGGAAATACACAGCATGACATAAGAGACCGCATCTGACTCACCTATTGGAGGCGGTGACAAAAAAGTGAACAAAGAGGAAAAACAACAAGAAGAAGATAATCAAGGCGAAGTAACACTACCACAGAACCCTCCTGAAGACACTGATCCCTCTAATAAAATGAAGTTTTACCCCACGAAACCTTCGTCACGGAAGAAAGCCAAAGCCAACAAGCCAAAGATGCAGAGTGTACTCACAGTTGATGACTTTGATTTCATTATTTCAGCCATAGGAGATGCCTCAGAAGAGATTGTGCAAAGGAATGAAGAAAAACAAGAAGCCATGTACGATACAATTGTAGTAGAAAAAAGAGGTGTAAATAAATCCCTTTATTCAAGACGTGCAGTTTCCACTGCACCCCCACCCTTGAAAGAACCAGAATTGGTAGATGAGCCTGCTCAACTCTACAGACTGGCTGATGTGACTAAAGCCTACCTTCATTGAGCACATATTGAGAAAGAATAGGTCGCAATGGCCTTGAAACAAGCACAAGAGGAATTTATAGAGCAATGCAGGATTGCATAGTAGGAGAAGGATGCTCTTCAAGAAAATTTCGAAGAAGAAAGAGTGAAGATCCAACAGGAGAAAGAAAATATGCTCGCGGAGTAGGTCAAAGTGAAAGAAGCAATCAACAGAACACTTCGCTTTGTGACAGGCTTGGAGTAGAAGGAGGAAGAATCAGTATAACACTAAGTAGAGCAGCTCGTAGAAGCTATCCAACAACTACAACAAATAATAACATATCTCGAGCTAAGAAAAATGCCTAGTAATCCATAGGATGTGTGAGATCAAAGAGAAGCAACTACTCGAGGCACAATTGAGAGAATAAAGGCCCTTACCATGGAATGTAAACAACTGAGTGATCACAGTGCCCAAACTTATGAGTGACTCATTGAGAACCCATAACTGAAGGCACTAGAGTTGCAGCTCTAGGAGGCAAGGAAGAAAGCATGAATAGTACAGGCTCAGTTGAAGCCCCTATCAACCATTGAGAGTGTTAGGGTCCTAACCCACACATAGGTATATTAATATATTCGGATGTAATAAAGGTCAATATTAATAAGGCCTTTCAATAAAATAGAATAAGGCGGATGTAAGAAGACCTAATAGAATCTTCTGCTTCTAGAAGGATCTTACTCTAGATGCTTCTCTTAATAGACATATTTAGTATAAATAAGGGTTGAGGGTATGAAAACCATAGCGAGGAGATTATTGTAACAGAGCATTGCTTGATTGAAGGTTTCCCCCTCGAAGAGGCCTATGAACATTTCTTTCTGAATCAAAGTGTTATTTTTGTTGTTGTTCTTATATCATTTCTGTGTTATTGTGGAGATTATGCTGGATATATTACTGTTATTTTGCCATTTCTAGCATTTTATTTCTGTTCTGCATATTTATTATATCTGGTATCTTGCAAGTGGTATCATAGCACTTTCCTTGGCATAAATTGTGGGAATTTAATTTTCAAGCTAGAGACGTATTCCAACGTCTTTAAACCACAGAGATATGTCATTATGCGCATAAACCCACGGTTGAGGGATTCAAACACACAAAAAATACAAGTGATTCTTAAGCACACATATGTTTGCCACCCTTGTAACCCCTGTTGGTACCCCTTCGAGTGGTAGTGCATCAGATAGCACCTATGTATGGATCAACCTAGATTTCCTGAATCCCTCTTTAGATAAACCTATCGGCCGTCAGACTGCTATAGTGTCACCGAGAACAACACTCGGGAAGATACTCTCTAGTACCTGGGTAGTCGGGTAGTACGGCTAAGGGTACGGTCTATCCTCCTTAGTTAGTGCCCTGAGATA
>ML820269.1:58357-81087 GCA_009831015.1 Picea engelmannii
TGGATTTCTTCCAAAGGTGGAAGAAAATAGGATCGATGGTGGTTGTCATCACAGGGAATATCATCAATGCTAAGCATTTCCATGATAGATTCGTCCGAAGGAAAAATTTGGGAAATGTAATCAACGACGGATGATAGGGAATCTAACCATGAGGGCATCGAATAAGTATCGGGTGCCAATGAATGTGAAGTGTTCGAAGAGGGAGAGGCAGATTGAATAGCTACGTATGCGGCTTCGACTGGGCTCAGAGGCATTGTGTCCTCGAGCACATCGAATTCCAAAGGGCTAGGCACAACCCAAGGGTCGGATGATTCCAAGGATTGATAAGGCATAGTCGAAATCATATTGACAAAGACAATATGGTGTGCAGTAGGTGGAAGTGGTGTAGGGAAGGTACCCATGAGGCTAGAATATTTCAATAAGCCAACACCAACAATTTCATACATAACTGGGTGGTCTCCCAGAAATGGAATGTTGTTGGTAGCAGGGATACAAGCATCAGGTGTGCAGAAATCGAGCTGATCGATGGTAACAATTTTGCCTTGATGGGGGAATTGTACACATCGAAACACCGACGAGGCGACGACAGTCATAGCGTAGAACCAACTTCTTCCAAGTAGTAGGTTGTAATCGAGGGGGGCATCGACCACCTCGACGTCAACAGTAACAGTTTTGCCGCCCAACTGAATGACTAAGGATTGTAATAATCCGTGAGGATGAAAACCTCGTCCATCAAAGGCATGTAACATGGTAGCGGATTTGTTAAGGTCAGGTGATTTCAAACCTTTCCAACAGGCTAGAGACATGACACAGGTGGAGGCTCCCTCATCCAGGATAGTTCGGTGGATTTGTTGATTACAAACAACCACATCGATTTGGAAAGCTAGCTGGTGGGAGAGTCATGATTGATGATAATCCAGATTAAACGTGATGTAGTTTGATGACTCAAGATCAAAAGTGCCAATAGAGGCTAAGAGAGTTCTACGTTGGTTGGGACAGTGTTGTAGAACTTCCAAGGTGGACATGGCACATGGGGCTTGGGCCAAATCTTCTATGATATTGTAGGTTTGGGAAGCCCGTGAATTAGGATTGAATGTAGATTTTTGGATGGTGCTCTTAGGAGGGTGTAGGATGGAGTCAAGAGAAGGTTTCTCAATCTGGAGTGGCTCAGATGGAGGGCTAACAGATGGAGGGTTGACGAAGGATGATAACGGGTCTTATGTAGAACTGTTGGCGATCTTTGGCTTATCAGGTTTAACTGGCATGTCATAAGTTGCAGAGAAAGTTGTTAGATTAACTCCGTTAAACATGTAAATGTGGGCACTTGTTGAGGCCTCATCATGGGGTTGGTTGGAACTGCCTCCCGGCGTGGGGGTTTATGCAACCAACGATTGTTGCTGCGGAAAAGGACGAGTGAGCACAGCAGGTTGCAAATTTCCTTTGAAAAGTTTGGCCACTTCATCGTGATGTGGGCAGTATCGAGTGTAGTGATCATCACCACAAATGAGACATGGGAATTTTGGTTTTCGTTGTGGTTGTTTTCCAGCAGCAGAGGTTTGCGGTTGGGTCTTAGGTTGCTCATTGTTGTTGTTCTTCTTTGGTTTGTTTCTCGCTTTCTTCTTGCCCCCAAGTTATTGTGAAGGGGTTGACTGGACCGCATTCATATCAGAGACCTGAGTTTGAGGTTGGGTAGAAGAGGGTGCAGCTGAACTGGGAGCGGCCATGGAAGCGGGCCGCTAGATTGTTCCAATAGACTGAGTAGTAGATTGAGTTTTGACGGAGCCAATAACTCCATCCGCATGCAAAGTAGTCGATGGTTTGGATGGATCGTTAGTGGCATGGGTAGCATTCGGTATCAACTCGTATAGAGTACCGGATTGTGAATAGACTAAGTCTAAGTACTGAGCTCGGGTGATGTCTTCTTCCTCAGTGACTATGCCACCCATGGCAACATCACGAGCAATCTGGGGTAATAGTGATTTCGTGAACCATTCTGCTAATAATTGGTCAGGGATGACCGCTTTGATTAGCCTTCGTCATCATATCCATTCATGGATATGATCAGAGATATGTATGGAAGTTGTCTGATGAAGAGAGGTTAATAGTTCAGTACCCATCTCGTATCGAATGGGTAGTTGGAAATGTGTGAGGAAGGACATGGCAAGGGAGTTGAAATTGTGAAACAATGCGCATGGTAATTCAATATACCATTTTGCTGCGGAACCCGTGAGCGTTCGTTGGAAAAGAAGCAAACAAATCGAATCGTCCATGAGGGAGTTGGATGAACACCACAAATGGAAGGTCATCACGTGATTGTTTGGGTCTTCTCTGGGATTTTTGTCGAATTTTGGGATATCAGAAGGAAGTTTAGCTGGAATGGCTGGCCAAACCAGAGAATGATAAATGGGATCATTCGTTAACCGAGACAAGTCTGGAAGGTCCAGGGTGGCTAAAAAAGGTAGTTGTCGATTAACCTGTGGGTAATGCTAGTGTGGCAGAGGGACACTAGTGGGGCCCAATACTGGGTTATGTGGATAATTATAACTCGTGGGCCCTCTCATGTGAGGTTGGTTTTGACCAAGGTACATAGGATTTGATATGTTTTGAGAAGTGTTTGTGAGCGGAGGATAACCGGATGGGTTTTGTGGATTATAGGGTGGGTTTGGCATTTGTCCATAAGGGGGTTGTTGCGGAGTCTGAACATTTTGTCCCGTGGAGGCATGTGGGTTTCCTTGAAAAGGGAAGCTCCACGGATTGGGAGTGGTGGACACATTTTGTCCTTGTAGTTGATGGTGTACTCCGGATTGAGGCTCCCCCTAGCATGAGGGTGCCCCCCGAATGGAATTTGTCCTCCAGTGGGAGGATGCCCCCCAGCATTAGGGTTCCCTCCAAATGGAATTTGTCCTCCGAAGGGAGGATGCCCCCCAGTTTGAGTTAGAGTTCCCGGGATCTGAAAGCTAGATGCCAATCACTGACCGGTGTTGCCGATTGGGTTAGGACCACCAAGGCCAGTCCCTCTGGGTTGTTGGATAGGTATGGAACTTCCCGGTACAATTTGAGTAGTGGTGGTAGCGGAAGCGTTCAGTGCCCTGAATCTAAAGGGGAGTGTAGGTCCTGGTGTTATAGGTGTGCCAATCGGGGCTTGATTAACTACTGCGTTACCGGCAGGGATAGATGGAATGTGCGGGGCCATTGTCGAATGGGTCATCTGGAGGGGAATAGTAGACCTTGTGCCAACAGATGGTATGTTCGGACTAACGGTTGGTGTGGCTGTAAAAGTGGTAGTACCGGTGAAGTGATTTGGGGGTACAGTATAGGAAAAAGGTGCATCGGCACCTTCCCATGTTCCATAAATATCTCGCACCAAGCGTGGTGGACTTCGAACGACGTCCGCCGTCCAAAAAGGGTCGTTGGCTAACGGGTTTTGAGAAGACTCGGCTGGAATGTCATAAGGATTGATGACAACAAATTCTCCAACGGAATTTCGGTGGAGGATCTGTCATTCATACCCCTCTGGAATGCGATAAGCTTCTGGAGATTCTGAGACAATTCAAAAATTCTCCAAAGGAATGGGAACTTCTTCTTGGGAAGTTGTAGTATTATGAACCTCGCTCTATTGAGGGGATTCTTCTGTAGAATGAAGGGGTAAAGGGGTGTTTCCTTCCATATTTTCTGGAGGAAGTCCCTCTAGCCTCCGTGAGTGGCGTGGAGGGTCGATGTTGGTGGAAAAGAGTCGGAAAAAGAAATCTATGGCCAACTAACGAAAAGAAACAACACACGCTAAAAAATCTAAGAATCACAACCAAGCAAACAAGACCTTCTTTTGATGACCGTACTAGTTGGTGATGAAATCCAATGTCACGTGATCAAGTCCAGAAGGGGCAGGGATAAGGTGGAATACTTACAATGGTGACCTGCTTAACGGACTTACGCCTTGGTGCAAGCTTCCACGCAGTAATTGTGGATTTACCCTCCAAGGAGCCCAAGTGAGTTTGACCAATGTCTGCTCCAGGTACAGTGAGACTTCCCGTCACCGTCACCTTGTGTAAGACCCTAAATATTATGGCCACTAAGGTTACCAATTTGCAATCAGCCCCTGTGCGGGAACAATCGACAGTCCGATCCAAACATACAGGTAGGGTATCAAGCCCGAAACCAACTAAAAGGCTTCCACGCAGTAATTTTGGATTTACCTCAAAGTGATCCCCATAATACGATCTGACCAATCACAATCAGTTAAACCATGGAGGGTTAGTTCCCGTATCTTACCCAAATGCGACCTCGTGCGTAACCCCTGTGTGAGAGGGGGATCCCAGGAAGACTTATACGCTAACTGGATTTACTCTCCCTAACTCAGGATGCTACTGTTTGTTTTGGAAACTTTGGAGAGCTATGCTCACAGCCCTAATTCAAAGTACTAAGCCTAGTCTATTGTTGGTGGAGGATCCTAGAAAAGAAAAAGTTCTAGATAACTTTTAATTAGCGTTGATTTTTATGGTTGTTCTTTACGCAAAGGGGTGCACGGAAGTGAAACAAATGAGATTATGACTCAGACCCAAAGAATGCATCAAATATGATAAGCAGTCATTTCCTTTCGATGAACATATATCTAAGGGAGAGAGAGAGTTCTTTTCACTAATCAAGCACAAATAAGGAATGCCCTCAAACGATTCTTTTCTCAATCAAATCCTAATGTAATGCAAAAACTTTTAAATGCCTTCTAATATGCTCAATCAATCATAAAAATGTCTTTTATTGTTTGTGTATGAGTTATGATCAATACAACACAATGCTCGTCTTGCTAATTATTTTTCTTGTATGAATGAAAACCAAACTAGCACAAGCAAAAGTCACATAAACAATACACCCTTCGTAGCAATCAAAACGAAAAGTGAAAGAAAAGAAACGATTAAAGAGAAAAACAAACTTCACACCCAAAAGAAAAAGTTGAAGAACAATGATCTTGACTGAAATCAAGATAAAGAGGTCTGTAGCCCTTTGATGACCTTCACTAGGGTTTTTACTCAGCTGATGAGGAGAGAAAAACAATGCATGGGTTTCAAATTTCACTCAACAGGAAAAAACTCAATGAAAATAGTGAAGAAGGATACAATATCCAACTAACACGATGTTTATTCTTCAAAAAGACAGATGTCAAGGCTAAAAGGGAAGAAACATTGACTCACAAGGTCACTCAGCAGAGGAGACACAGAGGCAAAACCCAGAAAAAGCAATTCTGGAAGGTTTTTTGAGCCAAAGAGGGCTGGCGCTCTGTTGCCAAAGGAAAGGATAATTATAGAACTCTGTGAAAGGGTATGGGGGAGCGCTGGCGCTCTTTTAACACTAGGACAGGGGCGCCAGGGTCTAAAAATCCCAGAAAATGTCAAAAAATAAAAAAATTGCAATTCAGTTTTGACAATTATGCTGAGTGTGATACGGTAAGGAGCCAATCATCTCATGAAACTAATCAAAAAAGGAGTGAACCAAGTCTGAAACAATAAAGGGATAGAACAAGGTCAATGAGGAGAAATCAAAACAAGAAGTTTCAATTTGAGGCTATCTCCCCAGCGGAGTTGCCAGTTTTTGTTGTAGAAAAATCTCCCTGCGGACAGGTAGATCGCCTCTAAGAGCTTGACCCTAACTCTAGACAGAAAATGCTTAACATGGACAATGAATTCCTTTCAAATCCATCTAAACTAACACATGAGAAGGAAGGATGACAGAAGTACCTTTTATCGACGTTTGTCCCTGCACGCTCCGAGTTGCGCTCCAATCCTTTGCTCCTCGCTGATTTCTGTGGACAAAACAAGATACAACCACTTCCTACTCTATTGATATTAGCTTGAAAATAGATCTATCAATTAATGATAATTTCATGTGACATTAGACACAAAATAGAAAGAAACAGGCCAAGCGTGTCATATTGATGAGAATAACGAAAGCAGTGCTTACAATCGTAGATGCGAATGCGACAACTTCGTCAAGTCCCCTTTGTCTAACCCTTGCCTGAAAGCTCCACGACTTGGAAAACAACAACTTCATTGATCACTCTCCTTTGGCTGATTGTGAGTTTCCTCCAAGATCATAAGTTTCATATCTTCAGTTCTTCCCCCCTTTCCACCATCATAGAGTCTGTTTATATAGGTTAAGAGGAGCTTAACCTCTTGAGTTATCTTTAGAACAAGTTGGGAACCTCCTCCTTAGATCAGGGATATCTTGATGAAACCAATAATTCGAGCACAACTTCCTCCTAATCTCAAAATATCCTCCCCTTATTCTCCTCAACGGGCCAACTACTGCCTCAGATTAGGCAACACTCTCTTAGAAGGGGCATCAGAGCGCTGTAGCGCTCCCTGGTAAGCTTTAGGGGAGTGCCAGTGCCTTCAAGATGAGAAGGGCTCCTTTAGAGGGGGCTGGGGAGCGTTATAATGCTCCCTGAAGTCTTGTGGAGGAGCACCAACGCTTCTAGGGATGAAGTAGGGGAGCGCTCCTTTTCAAAATCTTTGTTTCAGGATTCTCTTTAGGTGTCAAGAGTTATTTGACTTCAGTAAACCAATTCTCCTTCTTCAAATCAAGTCATATGAGATGTTATAAGTGTCTCCTTAGTGTCGTTGACATGGAAGTATGTCTGAACATCATTTTCAACACTTGTGACCAACTTGCAACACTTGCGAAAGTTGTAAGGAAGGTGCGACACTTACGACAATTGAGAGGAACATGTGACACTTATCCAGCTGAGTAATTTTGATGTGTAACACTAGGAATTAGTGCTTTGAATTCCTCGATCTTAGATCGAGATTCCTTGACTTGCTACTTCACCAGAGCCTCCTGCCCAATGAACTCCTGGATTACTTTCTCGGTGACAGACCCTTCCAGACGTTGTTCTACTATTGTGACCACTTGTTCCAACTGTGATCCTTGTCCCTCAATCTCTTCAAAAAGTGTGCAAGATTCGTCTTGCACCAGATGGAGTCTCTGTGTCACCTCCATAACTCGGTTCTGGATGGAAGTGACCTGATGTTGAACTGCGTACTTCTCCTACGACCTTTTCATCTTCACCACGGCCATAAGAATCTTCAGCTACGCTTTCACAGTCGACGCCTGTTGCTTCGCCTCCTGGAGTTGTGCCTCCAATCTCCTCATCTCTGGGTCTTTTTCAAGGTGCTCATAGGTCTGGGCACTTCGGTCACTTAGTTGCTTGCATTTTGAGGCCAACGCCCTGATTCTTTATACTGCGCTCCTGGCAGTTTCTTCCCTCTGATATCACACTTCTTGTGGATTTCTTGGCACTACTTCAATTTCTAGCTCTACTACTCGTGATTGGAGCTGTTGAATAGCCTCAACGAGCTTCCCCACTTAGCTCTCAGTTGTCTCTTCTTCCATCTATGCCAAGCCCGACACATAGAAAAGTTCTCTAGTTACTGCCTCTCTAACCACAGTCTTCTCTGCAAGTAGTTGATCATTCTCTTTCTGGATCTTCTCTTTGTCCTCTTCGAACTTCACCTGAAGGTAATATTTATCTTGCTACGCAACCCGAAATTGATATAAGGCCTTCTCCTTTTCTTTCCTCAAGGCCTCTGTGGCCTGTTCCTTTTCTTCCTGGACTAGACGAAGTTAGGTCTATGTTTCATCTGTTAATCTGCATAGTTGGGTGGGCTCATCACCCAATTCTACACTTTATGTTGAGGATGGCGCAGTAGACACTAGGAAATTCAACTAGATGGCTTGTTGGATATATTTGAGTTCCTTCTCAATCCTGTCATACATTGTTTCTTGCTTGGATTCATGTCTCTGCAGGATATCCTCTAAGGCATCTTCGACAGCTATGATGATGAGCTAGATATCATCCAGTGTGAACACATTCTGCGATTGAGGCTTAGTGGCTCGGGATTTCTTCCTCACTGAGGGTTTCTGTGAAGAACCCTCCCTTTTCTTGGACATCTTGATCTCTATAAGGGGATCCTTTGGTGGTGTTACTTCACCTACTTCCTTCTTGTCTTCTTCCCCTTCCTCCTCTTGTTTTACATCGTCACCTCCTCCTCTTGTAGGTGAGTTAGACGTAGTTTCCTCCGATGTGTTGTTCTTTTCCTCAATGTCTAGGTCCTGCACTTCCTCCTTTTTCTTATTTCTTTTTGTGCTACTTGTCTCATCATACTTGGTCCGGGGGACTAAAGGGCTTCTTATGATGTCGGGGTCGTAGAGCTCTGTCTACTCCACTGGTACAAGGAATTAAGTAGGCCATTCCTTGGTTATATCCTCCATGTCTTTATCGGTGAATTTATAGTAGGATTGCATCTCCTCCTTGCTTTCATCACTGGGCATAGTGATGTAAATGAAGTGTCTGTCTGCATGGAACTTTGTTAGTGGCCTATATGTATGCAAGGTGTTCGAGGTCATTCGGGGGAATGATTCAATGGAACGCTTGATATATAGGTAGTATGCATGGAACACCACATTTTATTGCCACTTCTTTGCCATGTTGCTCATATACCACTAGGTGGTGAACCTCATGACCAATGGCTCTAATTGCTCAACTTCTAGGAATGTCACTCCCTCTAGCATATCCCAAGCAACAAATGCAATGAGAATCAATAACCAGTTGAAGTGAAATTTGTAGCCTTGGTCCTATGCTTCGCGATAGTCATTCTCCAATTCATTGATGAAGTAGCTCACCTAGTTCATCTGTATTCCTTCGACGCACTTCCCTACAAGTTTGACTATGAATCCTATTACTTGTGTAGGGTGGTTCTTTCTGATGAGATTGTTCACTATCAACTAACAATCTAGGTGCACTACGCCATCCTGGATGGAGGCTACCTTGTAGCCTTTCTTCCCTTTCTCCACATCACCATATGCCTCCTTGATGCATTGGGCCAAGGAATGATCTAATGTATTCCTTGGGTAGAAATGGTGAGGGTCTGTTCCTTGCATTCTCAATCCGGTGATCAGGTGGATCAATGCTAGATCCACAGTGATGCACCTATCCAACCAAAGATACCCCCCATGCTAGCACGACAGGAGGAGTTTAATGCATGTGTTAACCTCCTAATGTCTGTCGAAGTGGGGTATCTTCATGACTTTCAAGATCATTGATCTCACAATCTCCTTGATCCATGGCTGGGGAACTATCTTGGGCTTCTTCCCAGTCATCTTCGTCAGGTAGAGATGTGGTGTGAGCATCGCATAATTCTTCCCATCGCCGAAGTTGAAATCATTATCTTGAGAGCTGGGATCACTCCCAACTATGCTTCGAATGTGCATATCCCCTTCAGTAGGTACGTAGTAATCAGCGTGTAATCGAAATCACGTGGGACATTGTCACAAATAACTATGCTAGTCAAGGGCAGGATGTAGTTGGGCAAGACCGACGGGATCTTCTTTTTGTTCACCAGATCCTCACTGTGCTTGCTTCTTTTCTATGTTGCGTTTTGGTATGGCACTATAAATGTGTTGAACCCACACAGAATAGATCTAGCTAAAAAATAATAAACACATTTGCAAATATAATTTGAGAAAGAAGAAGGAGAGAAAGAATAGAAGAATTATCATTAACCGTTGTGAATAATAAATAATTTACACATGATATACTCTGTATATTTCAATGAGTTCAACTTGAGGTGAACCAATGCACCATAGTGGTGGTCTATAGTGATCTTTACACACACTAGTAGTTACGGGAGTGAACTGCCACCTATTCTAGTCTCTCAGGCAGTTACAGGAGTGAACTGCCACCTAGTTGAGTTAACTAGTCAACTAGTCTTCAGTTAACTGATTGAACACAGAGTAGTGAGGAGTTAACTTAGGGAATCAAGGCTAATGCACCGCACTGGTGATGATACCAAGGCAAGGTCAAATTAGCATGGTTATGATCCCAATGTTGCATGGTGATGATCTCAATGCAACATCTAAACTCAACTCAACTAGTCAAACTAAAGTGTCAACTAAAAGAGAATATTCTCCAGGTGGAATATTCTCCCCTAAAATATAGGAGACTGGATAATGACTAATTATGAATAATAAACAAGGAATAACCTTAGGAAAAATAAATCCTAGGTGTGTGTGAAGTAACTACAACACCCCCTTGAACATCACTATGGTGAAAATAAAGATTGGGTCCTGGAAATGAGTCCATGTTAGGTACCCAAGTACAAAAGATACACTACAAATAAAGTGAGGAAAGAGGGAAAACCTCATGGGAAACCCCCCCCTCAAGGTAAAATGTATGTAAAAATAAGAACTACAGTTCCTAGGCAACTGTGTCCTTCACTCCAAGATGACCTCGCAAAGAATGGAAGTTTTTCTCAATGAAGGTCTTGGTGAAAATGTTTGTCATCTATTATGCTGAAGGGCATAACTATAAGTCAATGATCCCCTCATGTACTAAGTCCCAAATGTAGTGCATGTGGATCTCGATGTTCTTCTTCCACTACCTATGAACTGGATCTTTGCAGAACTTCAGAGTGCTCTGGTTGTCACACCAAATGACGATCGACTGATGAAACTAAATTCCCAACTCAATGAGAAAATGTTGTATCCACATAGCCTGAATGGTTATGTTAACTACCCCTCTGTACTCTGCCTTGTCTAAAGACAGAGCAATGGAAGCTTACTTCTTTCTCAACCAATAGATAGGCTCGGAACCAAGACTCAATGAGTAACCATATGTGGACTTGCGATCAATATTATTTCCAGCCTAGTCAAAATTAGTAAACCCAATGAGATATAATGTAGAGTCTGTTGCATAATGAATCCCAAAGGTGATGGTGCCCTGTACGTATATAAGGATACACTTTGCAGCTTTCCAATGTATCTCATGCATCTCCTGCATGAACCTAAAAATTGTGCCAACTGCATAGGAGAGGTCTGGTCTGGAGTGTGTGAGATACAATAATATCCCCACTAGATGTCTATGCAATGTGCTATCAACCAGTGGAGTCTCCCCACCATCCTCAAGTTTGACTCTTGATAGGAAAGGAGTCAGAGAAAACTTGTAGTCTGTCATGTGAAATATCTCAAGGAGATATCATGCATACTTGGCCTGAGATAATTTGATGCCTAATGGATCTTGACTGATATCGATTCCAAGGAAGAAGTGCAGCGGACCCATGTCCGTCATCAAAAACTTGTCATGAATAATCCTCTTGACTGCAACAATCGCTGAATTCGAGCAACTAGTGATCAACAAATCATCGATATACATAACTAAAAGTAGAAGTGAATCAACCATCCTGAGCATGTATATATTTGGGTCTGATTTACAATGTACAAAGTTCTATGACAACATGTAGGAGTCCATCTTGGCATACCATGCCCTAGGAGCCTTCTTGAGTCCATAAAGTGACTTCTTCAGTCGACAAACCAAAGATGAGTCTTGCATAAATACCTAGGGTTGCTCCATGTAGATCTCCTCGGAGAGATCATCATGAAGAAATTCATTCTTCATGTCCATATGATGGACTTCCCATCCCTTGGTTATCGCAATGGCAAGTGCCAATCATATGGAATCCATCTTTGCTACTAGAGAGAAGGTATCATCATAGTCAATACCATGAACCTAATGAAATCCTTTGGTGACAAGCCTGGATTTGTATCTGCTGATCTATCCATCCGCTGCATTCTTGGTCATGTAGACCCATATGCATCTGACAAGTTTCCTCCCAGAAGGAAGGGGAACCAGATCCCAAGTCTGGTTCTCGAGGAGGGATTTGTACTCCTCCTGCATGGTAGATTCCCAAAAGTGATTTCCATCAGCCTCACCATAAGACTGTGGATCGAAAGACTGAACCAAGAAAAGATGCCTGGAGGTCAATGGTTTAGTGGCAGTGAGTGAAACATGAAGCTCCTCGAAATTAGATCGAGTCCTCCTAGTATTGGCTAGATCACCAACGAGATCCCATGCATCCTAAAAAGTAGTTTGTGCCCACTTGGGCCTCTGCTCTGGATCTGCAACTCCATATGGATGCTCTGACTCTACATATGACTGCACTGACTCTAAATCTAAATTATCTAAGTCCTCTGAATCAAAAATCTCATCTGAAGAAGAGTCGGCATGTGCATGCTCATCATCTCGAACTGGTGGAAGAGTGAAGGTGTCTACATGCGGCTGCTGAGGTACATGTGATACACTTACCTCGAATTAGACACTCCGCTCAATGATGGGTCAGTCCAAGGAAATATTAATAAGCCGATATCCCTTCACACAGTTGGGGTATCCAACAAAAATGTACCCAATCCTCTGTGGATCAGGTGCCTTCCTCTTTTCAGAGGGAATCTGGGCCCATGCATGTGAACCAAAAATGCGAAAGTGGGCCACTTCCAGTTTGAGGCTGCTCCAAGCCTCATAGGGGGTCTTATCCTTGATAGATCTATGAGGAGATCTATTTTGGATGTATGTTGCACAATTAAGTGCTTCGGCCCATAGTCTCTGTGGTAATGACTTTGCATGCAACATGCAAGATGCCATCTCCTTTAGAGATCTGTTTTTCCGCTCAACAACTCCATTTTGCTGCGGAGTATAGGGAACTGTGTGCTACAACTGGATCCCTGCCTCATGGAAAATATTATGGATCTCATGATTCACATACTCTCCCCCATTATCAGTTTGGAGGACTTTGATCTTCTTTCCGGACAGTGTCTCAACCAAATCTTTGAAATCTTTGAGGTGTTGAAAGACCTCAGATTTTTTCCTAAGAAAGTAGATCCATGTAAAATGTGAGAAATCATCAACAAAAATGAGAACAAACCTCTCTTTTCTAATCGATGGATGCAGAAAAGGACTGATGATGTCACAGTGGATCAAATCTAAAGGTGTGGAATCTCGCCGAGACTTTCCCTTATCAAATTTCTCTTGAGGGTGTTTCCTAAGAACACATCCCTCAAACACTCCCTTGGAGAAATGGATGTCTGATAGACCGTCAAATAATTGTTTCTTGATAAGATGTTGCATGTATCTAAAATTCAAATTTCCAAACCTTTCATGCCATATCCTAGTACTTTCATCAGCATGAGTAAGCAGTAAAGCAGAATCAGGTTCAATGAATTCAAAAAATGTATACAATCTAGATTGATTATTTACCTCACTGGTAGCAACCCTGGAGTTGGTTTGTATGTTGTAGACATCCATGGAATTTGGTGTGAAGATGACTTTATTTCTGGTGCCAGAATTTGTCATCTGATATACGGAGAGAAGGTTGACAAAAGGTTTGGGAACATGTAGCACGTTCTCAAAGCTTCCATTGGTGAGTTCAATCCTTCCTTTGCCAATGACTTCGATAGAAGAGTTGTCCCCCATCAGAATAGGAGGACCTTTGCATGCATCCAATGAATAATAGATTGCTTCTGAGGAATCCATGTGATGTGATTCTCATGCATCTACGATCCAAGCATTGAGAGAGGAGTTGATGGCAATCAAGGCATGGCTAGAATTTCCTTTCTTAGAATTCAGATCTTCTGGCTTCTTCTTCTTTTCACCCTCAGGGATGCAATCTCCAAGGTTGTTTTTATGAAGTATCTGAGACATCAGATCTATTTTTTTTTTCATGCATGCGGATTCCGAATGGAATCCTTTGTGACAATATGTGCATTTCTCTCCTTTTCTTCCCTTTTCTCCTTTGGATCTGGAGGCATCGGTGAAGGGTTTTTTGTACCCTTCCTTATTCATATGTGTATGAGATTTCTGCTTATCTTTATCTTTATATTTATGATATTTTTGGCTGCCATCATGCACAGTGAGTGCATGTGCCCTTGGGCCTTTGATTGCACCCATGTTGATGAGCTTGGTTTTCTCTTGTGTCAGGTATTCGATAAAGTCCTCAAGACAAGGCATCTTCTAGGTGGCTCCAGAGGTGAATCTGACAGTATGGAATGTGGATATGAATACAAATAATTCATGTCCAATCTTGGAGAGAATGGTGAGAACAATTTGTTTCTCCTCCACTGATTTATCAACCCCGCAAGCTTTGAGTTGCGACAATAAATCCTTGAATTTTGTAAAGAAATCTTGGATATTGTCGAAGATTTTTGGATCCAATGTGAGAAGATCCACCTCCAACATGTGTCCCCTCATCTCATCCTGTTTTCCAAAGATCCCTTCCAATATTTTCTAGGCCTCATTGGGAGTCTTACAGGAATATATGTGAAAAAGGAGATGGGGAGAAATAAGACTGCAAATTGTTTTGAGTGCCTCATCCATGCGATTTAAGTACTTGGATTTTTCTATGCATGATGTTGGTTATGTATCTGTATTCATGGTTAACCTATACAACCCTCTGGATTGGATATGTATGGATATTTTCTCCTTCCATGCAAAATAGTTGTAAGGTGTAAGAATGAATTCTTTTTGGAATTCCATCTTTCTGCTGTCTTCAATCTTTTGTACCTGCAAAAAAATTTGGTGTAGCTTTTGATTAGTAGTTTGTCGGCTATGATACCATGTAAATGTGTTGAACCTACATAGAATATATATAGCTAAACAATAATACACACATTTTCAGAGATAATTTGAGAAATAAGAAGAAGGAGAGAAAGAATGGAAGAATTCTCAGTAACCGTTGTGAATAAAGAATAACTTACACATGATTTACTATGTATATCTCAGTGAGTTTGACTTGAGGTGAACCAATGCACCATAGTGGTGTTCTAGAATGATATGGAAACACACCAACAGTTACGGGAGTGAACTGCCACCTATTCTAGTCTCTTAGGCAGTTACGGGAGTGAACTGCCACCTAGTTGAGTTAACTAGTCAACTAATCTTCAGTTAACTGACTAAACATAGAGTAGTGAGGATTTAAATCATGGAATAAAGGCTAATGCACCACTCTGGTGACGATACCAAGGCAAGGTCCATTTTTTCATGGTGATGATCCCAATGCAACATCTAAACTCAACTCAACTAGTCAAACTGAAGTGTCAATTGAAAGAGAATATTCTCCCCTAAAATATAGGAGACTGGATAATGACTAATTATGAATAATAAAAAAGGAATAAAATTAGTAAAAATAAATCCTAGGTGTGTGTGAAGTAACTCCAACAGGCACAAATCGATGTCCAGTCCAGGGGGATGCTTGCAATCCACCCATCGACGATGTCTTTATACCTATAGACATGAATTTCTCAGTCATAAGGTCGATCAAGATCTCTTATACATATTTCTCTATTGTGCTAAGGTTACCTGACATGCACACTCATAATCAAAGAACTCGGGTAGGAGAACAGACAAGGCAATCAGACAGATGGTGAGGTCTAGAAAGTATAGTGCAATAGAATGAGTTCTGAGTTAGCTCGAGTAATCACAAGTGGAAAAACGTGGTCCTGACGCAACATCCAATGGGTTAAATAATAAATGTCGTAACATATTCCTCCAACAGGCAGGAATGCCTCAATCAATATGATTCCATTTTTTATAGCGTGGTCTCAATGGTTTAATGGCGGTCTTTCCAGCAATAACTGCAATTTTAGCCATTTTGGAGTGTTTTTCTAAAGGTCGGGATGCCTCCAAAGGTCATATATCTTCATCATGGAGAAGTCTCATTCAGTGTTGTTCTGCTATTCCAATGATGTTCAAGTTCTGTAAGCCTGCCTTTTTTGAAATCTTCCTTGGAACTTCCTACAGTTTTTCTAGTTTTTCTTTCTTCTTACTGAGCTTTCTGGATTTTTTTCCTATGATTTGGGTCTCTGGATTCCTCTTTCCATTCTCATTCTTATTTTCTCTTAACATAGTAACTACACACTTCTGAGGGACTTTCAAAGGGTTCGAGTGTAATACTTATTCTCATACTACTTCTGGGGTAGGTGCTCTTCTCTCGTGAATGGACAGGTTTTTTAAGCCTTCCTGTGTTCTTTCAACTTCGACAACTAACTCTCTTGCCTTTTTTTTCTTTGACTTGTCCTCTTTTTCTTGTATTAGTCGCTCTATTTTCCTAGCTATGAAGTCCCTTAATTCTTGCCTTTTCTATTCTGTGACTTCCTCCTCTGCTTTCCTTCAGACCTAATCTTTCTCAATCCAAGTCTTTTCTAAGAAAAGTGCAAAATGGGTGTTGTTCTCAACAAACTTAATGACTTCAAATTATTCTTCGGTCGATGTTTCATGGGAAATCATAGGTATATTAGTAACTCTTCCACATAGGGTTATCATTTTTCCTTTAAACAATCCTATCCTTCCCAATGAAGGAATCATAGCAAGCTTTCCCAAAATTTCCCAACTTCTTTCTGGCATAAGATTCACATGTGTTTCCTCATCTAATACACAGTTTATGTAGAAGTCTCTTATTCTTGTTTCTATACACTGCTTTTATTTTAATATCTTTGGTAGACTGATGTCTCTATGATCATTAAGGGTTTCTTTCAATTGTAATAACATAGATTCTGATTCGTTCTGGTTTTCTAACATATTCTTAGTTTCTTGACCTTCTTCATGGTTTTCTGGTCTCATGTTTATCTTTTCAACTTTAGCAATCATTCTAAGGAAATCCAAAACCTTGTGACCAATATCTTTACAACAAATATAAGTAGGACCTATACCAAGGCATTCCTTAGCAATATGTATCGGTCTTCTACAGTTATAACATAGTGTCAATCCCCTCTTTCTTATAAATGATCCCCAACCTTTTCTGTACTGGGCAATAGGATCACAACAATGGACCTGGAATCTGCAAAAGTTCTTTCTAGGGTCCTACATCCACTTGTTAGTCCAAAAATCCTTTCTATGCATAGGAATAAAATATCTTTCACTATATCTATCAAATTTATTCAGATCAAATCTTCTTTCTTCTAGCTGTGCCCTAGTTTTCATACTAGGACAAAATCTATAAAACATACCTAAATTCATACTTTCAAAGAAAAAATTTCCACTTATCTTACCTTTACCAGAGCACAAAGCTTTAATATCTTACCTCTTTTCTTCAGATCAAACTTCTCATTTTAGAACAGATTTTCACAATTCAAGTAGAATACTGTGCACTACAACAACAGATCTATGCACATAGATTTTTATTTTATTCAGTTCCGAGCAAGAACAGTTTTAGGTCCTGGCAACAGAACCATTTGTTGGCACAAGGGAAGACCTAGGGTTCAACGCTTCAACAAAACACCAACAAAACCCTAACTACTGGCCCTTTCGGCAACACCTGCGAATCAGATGAAGTCTCACCTGAGGTAAAGGTAGGGGGGGTTGCAAGACTTAGCTATCTACAACCTCGCTGGGACACAAAACTGTGATCACAACACTTAACACAACACTTATACAATAATATTCATTAAGTTACGATTCTTATTCACATCGCAAATCAAACCCTAAATACAGAACAATGTTGTAATAAATAGATCAAACACTTCTAAGCACTTAGCATAAGCTCAGATATAACATTCATCCACATCATAAATCACTAAGAATTCATAGATCTATCTATCATACATCAAGGATAGTGCACTAAGAACATATATACATAAACACCATGAACAATATTTCACAAAGCACATCAACACAGGATATATGTGGTTCACCCCAGTGTGGAGCTACATCCACCAACTCTTCTTCTTCTTTATTGATCTTCAATCTTTCTTACATTCTTCTGCTCTTGTGCACAAATCCACAGAGCCACTCTACAAAGGGCATGATATTTGCGCGCACCTTGCCAGATCCTCCTTCCCCGAATTAGGTCAAGGCACAAAGACTTAGACAGTCTTTCTGCACAAAGCCTCTTACAATACTCTTGCACTTAGCTCTGCAAATCTTATCACATCTTCTGGCACAAAGCTAACCGATTATGAACTAAGCCAATTACAAGCATTAGTAACTACTTCTTACATACTTAGCTACTTATTTTTACATTACAAAAAGGTCCTAGACATGGGTAAAACCATGGGCCGACATCCCATACCCATTACATAAACTCTAAGAGCCCAAAAATCCTGAAAAATGGGTGAGATCTCGTGATCTCCACTTCGCCTAGGCGCTTCGTCTTTGACCAGACTGTTGAAGTCCCGAAAATGGTCAAACACGACCAAAATTTCCTCAAAACTTGGTCAAGGGCCAACAAGGTACAACCAATTTGCTAATAATTACATAATATTTATCTCTACAAATCCTCACAAATCCTTAATATATTTGATACACAATTCTATTCATATCTTTATGATCTTTCTCCTTTGAATATGCTTGAATAATTGTCCTCAAATTTTCAAAGGTTGGAGAAAATATTCGAGAAGCTTGAATAATCCTTTTGTTGGAGTCTTCAAATATTCCTACACATTACAAAACTCATCCAACTTTGAGATATAAATGAAAATATGTCAATTTTCTAATATGTAATCACAAATTTTCTCAAAATACTTAAAATAAATGATTTGGAAAATAATAAGGATAAACCCATATTTAATTATGAAAATGGTATTAATGAATGGTTTACAGAGTGGTAGAATATGGATAAATGTGAATAATGGTGAAAGGAAAATAGGATAAAAAATTGACATTTTGGAGACCCAACACTTAGCCTTTTCATTTCTTGACATGTCCCAATTATCTTCTGTACTGGCTAGAACAATGCTAACAACAATCAAGTTTACTTACACTTTTGGGAATCGAACCTGGTCCGATCCAATGTCCCACAAACTTTCAATTTACTTGAACTTGTTCACTAGTGTGTAACAAATTACCAAGGCGACGAGGGAAAGGTGATGTCCACTGATGGGCATCATATTATCTGCACTATATCTCGAGATTCCTTGGCCCAAGTGCTCTATTTACATAAATGATCCTATGAAACCTCAATGGAAGAACATACATTAGAGGCCAAATATCAAGAATTGTCACAGTTTGGTAAATAAATCATGTTAGGAAACCTTCTAACCCCTAATACTCCAAAACCAACTACTCCACCTCCATTTAAATATGATATTTCCCTGAACTTACCAGGAAATTTCTATCCATTATTTTCCAAATCATACGATATGACCATGATAGGGTATTCTATGAGGCTATCTTGGGCCTTTTCTCTCTTCTAAGGCCCCAAAAATTCATTAATCTCCTTAAATTTAACTACCGACAGCTCCTAGAGGAGTTCATGCAAGCTCAGTTAGAGAATTTCCATAGCACCAAATCCTTCAGATACCAATCCTACCTAGTGTATCTCATCCTTTCCAAAAAAGACCCCTACTTTAAGTCTTGGGTAATGAATATCACATATGAGATTGGGATCCTGAATACAATAAATGAATGGACTTAGAAGATTAGAAGGAAATAACAAAATAGAGGTTTCAACCTCTATGTAAATAAATACATGAGGGACATATATACACTGATACATGGCACCCCACTTCCCATAAATGAGGCACACTCTACAGTTGAGAAAATATGTTAGGATAGGAGATGGGTACCTATCAGAGGGCTATATTATCATTAGATTGTATGGTTTTGAACAAGAACCATTCAGGCTTGCTAGTTTCTTAACACTAAAAATGTTTTCCTTGGAATATGTCAGATAAATATTGATGGTTTATCACTTCATATTTTCCCAACATAGAAAGGTCATCACCTTCCCACTTCCATAGAAGTTTGGACTCTTTTTGGTTCAACAAATAACATGTTTTTTTGCAATAGAAGAGATGATGAAACAAATTGCTTTTGAAAAAAGAGGAACGATGGGTATATGACCCTCATGGTGTCATTTCTACAAGGAAGCCAACATACAAACATCGTCCAAATGTGTTGATACAAAATAATGCCAACCTAAATCCCTATGAAGGGGTCAAACCTATCTTAGGAAGTGGGACTCCCATCCCAACTGCCTCATTATCTCAAGCCATCACTATCCATACCACTGATCCTATAAAATTATCATTCTCATAAATGCAGTCGGGAATGGATGTTGATGGCCAGCGGAATAAAATTCCTAAAGAGGATAAGAAGGTAGAAGCAGAGGACAAGTGTGACAATGAGTTTGAATAAAGGGAAAGGTATGCTACATATAACCCAATGGGATATTTATTATGAGGATCCATCCTTAACTATTGAAAACCTCCCCTCAGTCATGATATAAGTATGAGTCATAAAGAAAGCAACTGTGAGTGGGGAAACAACAAAAAACCAACCCTCCTTATTCTCCCACTATATGGATATCAAAAGGAATAATAGGGAGATGAAAAAGGACAAGTACCCCCAAGTAGTGGGAAAGAATCCCAAAAAAAGCTACTAATAGTAGTGTATTATCAACAAGGGACCTTCAATTTTTCCTTGTTGGAATCTAAAGTCGCAAAACCCCTCTCCCCAACAGACTACAAGGCAACCCAGATCAAGCTCAAGATAGGAAATATTCAATGCACTGACATCATTAACTTGCACTAGTAGACAACTGATATGCTATACAAAAAGGTACTCAATCATCTACCAATGAAAGGAAAATGAGGGAAATGTTACACAAAATCAATAGGCAATTGAAGAAAGAGAAGATTTCCACCAAGGAAAACAAAATTAGTAGACCCGGGAAAGAAGATCATAGCTCTAGGAATATACCCAAAATACCCCAATTCTATGAGATAGTTATGAACAAGAAAGATGTTGAAATCAAGGTTTTGAGAAAGAGGATTAATCTCCCTAAATCCCATCATGTGCCAACTCCAAAGTTTCAATATAGCCATGAAGAAAAATAAAATCTCTATCACCAGCTGGTGGAAAGAAAAAAGGTCATAACAAGGTTGGATAGTGAGAATGGGAGGCTACAAGAAGAAAATGATACTATCGGGAATCAACAGGATTACCATGTCCAAAAAACAAAGTCAAGAATAGAACATGACACCTTGGCATACCTAGAAAAATCCCTAACTAAGGCAATGGTTTACCTTAGTGTGAAAGAGATGGAGTCGGGCACTATTACCATTCAACCCAAAAATAAACATGCAAGGGTGACATAATTGGAAGAACAATAAAATAGCAGGGAAGTATCATTGGCTCAAATAAATGTTACTAAAGAAGAGGTGTTAAAGGAGCTAGATAAACTAAAGAAAAAATTTATAGGGAATTCATCCCTTAAAGTATCCAAGCATGTCATATCCACATTTATATCTAAAAATTGGTCCCATTTATCCCTAATAGGGGATGAACTAGAGATACTCACCTAAGCCAGGAAGGACATAATTAGAACAACAAATGAGCTAGAAAAGAAACCATAATTGTCTAATCACATTATAAAGTTATTGAACAGAAGGACTAAGGATCAACTCAAGGATCTGAATGTTAATGACAAAACCAACATCATAATTTATTCTAAAATGGTCCTTACTAAGAGAAGGCTCATGCAAATTTCTAAAATGGGTTTCATGAAATGATAGGGGAAGTATCCTCATTCAAAAGTATTTTTACTAAGCTCCTCAAACTTGGATTTCCACCCCCTAGGATGGGAATGGAGACATACTCCCCCAAAATAAGTATCAATAGATGTTGGAGAAAAGAAGGAATAATGACAGTAGGTTTGAGAAGATGCAAGTAGTTTTTCTAAGGCAGAATGTCCTAGAGATGTTGGTTGGAGATTTTGATATTTTTCATAGCCTAAAAGGAATTTGTAATAACCTTCCCCATCCATGATATGAAAGATACACCAATCTATATGAGTTGGTAATAAACATGAATAATATTGAATACCCTATGGTAAAGGCTTGGCATCGCATGTGTCAATATGCCAAGATCCATTTAGGAAGGTAGGGAGAATCAAGTGCAGCATGGCATGCCTAGAAACAAATTTTAATAAAATAAAAGGTTGTGTAAAATATTTTTACCATGGCGGGGTCCCTCCCAAAATAAGAGGTGGCTTTAAAGAATAATGAAGTAGTAAGAAGTTTCAAGATTTTTTTTTTGATAGAGCACAAGGATATTAAAGAGGAATAAGGCGTTATATTCAAGGGTCGACACTTTGGGGAATTAAAGAGTTCTTATACTCAAAGATGCAAGATCATATATCTCAAGCATGAGAAGATGATGAAGGAAACATAACTCAATAAATTCATACACCATGATGTATTCATTCTGTAAAATTCATTTTTGTATTCTTCCATATTTTTTTTTCCAGTAAATCCATTTCTTCCATTTATGGTTGATTGTATCATATCTTATTAATAAAATTTTAGGGTAGAATATTAGCACCACATTCAGTGTTATTGTGTGATGTTTATCATGGAATTGAATTGATTTGATTTTACATTACTAGTTCTTTCCATATGGCTTGATATATTTGAATGTATGTAGAAGGTTCCTCCTTATGTTTGAATGTATGATGTTTTAAAGGTTGTATGAAGCATATCCTTTCAAATATATTGATGCATTTTTGTTATAACTATTGAATTCTTAATTGTTCAACACGTTTTATTTCTATTAAAGTCTGTAAGATTTATTCTCATAAATACCTTTCATGCTAAATGTATTTCTTAAACTCCATCCATCCATCCCTTTCAAAATTCCATATGTCTAAAATGCACATGGTAACATGACCCTTGAGGTTGAGGGTGTAGTCATCTATTCTAAAATTGTTTGAGGGTCAAGAAATAGAGGGAGATACAAGAATGGATACTAGGCTCAACGCAAGTCTTGTCCCCTGAGATTCCTTGGCATGGTTCCATAAACAACCTATAACATCTCAAGGAACAACAACACCCAAGGAAAAAATTGTTAAGAACAAAATATCAAAATAGCATAAAAAAACCTCAAAATAAGTACTCAACACCTTGAAAAAGATAGAATTTCA
>ML820270.1:4354-18288 GCA_009831015.1 Picea engelmannii
GGTTGGTGCATGGTTGATGCACTTGTTTATGGTACAGGTTGGTGCATGGTTGATGCACTTGTTTATGGTACAGGTTGATAACAGGTTGAGGTATAGGTTGATGCATGGTTTATGCATAGTTCAGATTTATTGGTACAAGTTTGCAGCGGTATACCTCACAATGATAGTGTGACAGTGATTCCATCATTCTACTTCTACTTCAGGGCGGTTGGATGAGGCAAGGACAGGTGGTTGTATCCACCTTCCAATTGTAGTCGGAGAACATAGGGGGTTGTAGCCTCCTTCTAGTTGTAGCTAGAGAATTGGGGAGTTGGATATTCCCTTAGGTTGTAGCCTAAGAAACTAGGGGGTTGGAGCCTCCTTTCAGTTGCAGCTGGAAAATAAAGGAAGTTGGTGCTTCCAATGAATCTAATTCTTTAAGACATATAAGAAAAAAACTTATGTGGTTTTCTCTCGATTTGGGTTTCCACGTAAAACACCGGTGTACTGTGTATGTGTGTGATTGTTCATTTATTATTGCTCATTATTGGATAATAATTGTACATCGATATAACACTTGGATTATTTGGAGAAACAAGATTATAATTACGCTATTATTGATTCACCCTCCCCCCCCCCTTCAGTAATCCAACAATATCAAGTAACAATAAATCACAACCCATCAATATCATCATGTAAAATCCATAGTCGAAACAAATAACATTGTATTATAACCGGATCACTTGCACACAAGTGTTCTCAAAGAATAAGTTGATAACATGTGCTCAATAGAGCGGGATGTTACAATTTGGGAACATGCTCTCGCATGAAAATGTGTTATTCAAAATGTGCACACATTCCTTTTAAAATATTGTTAATTCTTTTTGAACTACCATGCATACTACTGTGAAGTTTGCCAAAGCACTTTAGAAATTCGCATGCATTAATAATGGGAACACATTATTTTTAATATATATATATATATATATATATATATATATATATAACATAAGAAATTTCCACCCCTAAAATGTATCAAGAGTAATTTAGCAATTTGTCTATAATATTTTATCCCAACATCCATTTTTTGCATTATTTACATACTTGGAAAGATATTGAAGAGATATACAACTTTTATGTTATTAAGTTTCTATGTTTTTTGATATGTATTTTCTTGTTTTCAAAATAATATAAAAATAAATCTTTTGACAAGAAAAATAATATTTGCAATTTTCTCACAACTTTTTTTCCCAACATCCATTTTTGTTGCTCTTTAGATAATTGCAAAGATCTTGAAGTGATCTAAAAAAAAATTGTTATACACTTTTGTTGCGTCTATATAGATATTTTTTGTTTTTTAAAATAATAAAAAAATAATCTTTTGATAAATAGGATACACTTTTGAAGGTTGTACTTTGTTATGAAACCATTTTAAATTAAATGCCACATTTAATAATGGGATTAATCCCTTAAAAATGTCTCTCTATGAACCTTTTACTCCTGAATGAAACCTTGAACTGCCATATATGCCCTATAGAGGGAATATATGGTCTTTGAGTATGATATTAGTGTCATTGTTGAGGTTTTGTGCACCATGTATGGAGATCAAGCCCTTAACCATGGTCTAGTGAGGAAAACAAGGATCTTATGCCCTATGTGAACCTTACAAGTCTTATGGGCTAGGAAAAAGGCCTTGAATCACCACTTAAGTTCTATAAATGGGATTTTGGGCCTCTGAGTGCTAGTGGAAGACGAGTTACATTAGGAGTTTTCCACTCGAGGAATGATTTGGAGGACTTTATCATGGTATAAGTCGGAATTCAAAGGACTTGGGACCCTAAATGAAGCTTTTAGGCACTCTTAGGAGGTTTTTCAAATGAGGGGTGGGTCTCAGAGAATTTACCATTGTAGGAAAAGGAAAACTGGGGAATTAGGTTCTAAATGAAGCTTCTATGGCTCATGGACCATGAACAAGGCTAGAAAACCACCACATGACCCATATAAATGGGATATTTGGACCCCAAGTGAAATATAGGTGTTATTATCAATTTTTCTAATTATGAATCTCCTCATAAGGAAATGTAAGTATTTGATCCCCTTAGTAAAGAAATTAATTAATTTGTTAAGGTTAAAAGAATATTAAATGAAATTAATTTTATGTTAATATTCAAAAATATAAAAATATTAAGAAAAATCAATAAATAAAATAAACAAAACTCCATGTGTAGAAGTTATAGGGAGCTTAGTCTTCATCTTTCATGTAATGATTGTAGCATGCAATGTTGGCCCTCGACCAAGTTTTGAGGAAACCTTGGTCAGGTTTGGACCACTTTTTGGACTTCGACACATTGGTCGAGAAAGGAGCGCCCAAGAGGAGCTGAGATCGCGGATCTCATCGATTTTGCAAGCTATGTGGACCTAGTAAGGGGTTTTCTAGGGTTTTTGTAAAGGGTTATGGGATGTCGGCCCATGGGGTTTTACCCATGATTATGACTTATTGTAAGGGATTGTAAAAGTATAAATAAGAAAGAATGTATTGTAGAATTAGTGTGGGAAGTGGCTAAGTGAAAGTAGTTCGATTGGATTTGTTCAAGGGAATGTCTGTATGTTAAGGCTCTATGCTTGATAGAGAGTTGGCTCTGTGACCTAACCTAGTTTGGAAGGAGGATCTGGTGCTCAGTGCGCAGATCTCCTATCCTATGCGAAGCTTGAATCTATGGCTTAGTGCAAAGATGTCATTGAATGTAAGAGAGTGAAGAATAATAAAGAAGACAAAGCAGTTGGTGGGCGTAGTCCCACACTGGGGTAAACCACATATATCTCGTGTCTTTGGTTTGATTTGTGTTGTGTTGTTTATGTTATGAATCTTCTCAGTGCTTTGACTATTATATATGATAGATAGATCTATTGTTGCTTAACGCTTACTTGTGTTAAGGGTAAATGAATGTTAGATCTAACTCAGTGCTATGTTATAAGTGGTTGAGTGCTTAATATTTATTGTTACTGCGCCGATCTATCTCTAGGTATGTTCTGCGATGTTAATAAAAGCTAAGAAACTAATGCATATCACCTTCTAAGTGTTGCTAGAATACTCTATGAAGTGTTGTTATCATAGATCTTTGTCCTAGCTTGGTTACAAACACCTGCATCTTGTAACCCCCCCTTCTTCTACCTCGGGTGAGACTTTGCCTGCTCCGCAGGTGTTGCCGAAAGGGTCGATAGTCGGGGTTTTTTTGGTGCGTTGTTAAGAGTTGAACCCTGGGTCTACCCCTGTGCCAACATGCAACCAACCACTTTACAAAAAAAATGTCGAATTAAGAAATACATTTACATTAGTTCCATTGAATATCCAAAAATATAATTACTCAATCATATTTTTCTTATTCCCCAAGGGGACGTCTAAAGGTAGACCCAATGCAAGGAATTTTTACGAGCGGATAGTGGTATACAAAAGTTACATTTTATTAACAACTCGTCACCATGAGACAAGTTGTGTATTGCATGCACAACAACAAATCTGGATGCCTTCCTTTTCATAAATAACTCTTTGTCATTGGCATGTTCCCCAAAGGAAAAAATTTCACTAAATAATGAGGCCCTACAACTATTGATGAACCCTGCGATGTTCCCATGAGTTTGTGGATCACCTTCGATATATAACAAGTTTTTCCTGTTAAAGTTTCTAGAAGCATAACCATTCATGCACATACATATCCTACAAACTTTCCATTTCAAGGCAGGGAGTTTCACTGGGCTTAAGGCTCCCTAACCACACAGAGACCTTCTCAGGAATTTGGGAATTTCACTATCGATTTTTGATGAATATTTTTATATCTTGAAAGATTTCCATTCAAAAGGCCTACAATTTTCACAGGGAGACACTATGTGTTATCACTACTTACTGGGCTATTTAGGGTTACCAAGTTGTTAGTGAAAAAAATCATAGATATCCCATTTTACTCATGAATTCAACCATTCCTTCATACATTCACATTTATCATACAGACCACAACACAACATATTTGCATCACTAAACATAAATCAAACAGGTTAAGTTAAAAAACTTATCTATTCAATGATAAATGAGAGTGGAATTCTTTCCTCCCAAACATAGGCTATGTTGCAGTATGTCGTTCTATAGCATGCCACCCCCACACCAAGCCATGATACCATAAGGGGATTGATTAAATTTCCTTCCCAATTAGGAAAATGGTCCAAGAAGGTTACTCTCCTTCACTCCACTAGCAACGACATAATTTTCCCTCTTCACATTGAGCTCAGTACCTCTACGGGTTTATCATGAACCTTCCCAAATAGATTTCCTTTGCATAAGGGACTCTCTTATCTACTATACAGTCCCTCAATGACCTCCTCTTACCATTGTTGGTTTCTTTCCAGTAAGAACCAAGTCATGGTCCTCTATTTCTCCATTCTGGATCTGGGTCTTCTCTGCTCCAAGGTGGCCATTAATTCCTTGGTAACGTTTCCTATTTTCATCAAGGAAAACTTCCCAACAACTTTGTAACTCAGAGAAATGCTTGCAAGTCTCCTCCTCATAGCTTCATCTATCTATGAGTCTTCAAATCACTCTACTCTTTGTGGTTTTCTGTGAAACTCGTCCACATATTCTCAGGCTGCTAAAATCTTCTTGGGCATGTTCTCTCCCTCCATGTATCTTGCATATTCGCTGGTAACTCCTCTTTCAGTGATGTTTTTCCACCTTTGGTCTATTCTTCCATCTAATCCTCGGTATTCCCGTGGTTTTTGTTAGACGCAAACCTTAATTCATGGATCTGAAACCAAAGGGGAAATATAGGGGTATCCTTGTGTCATTATCTTATTGATTATTTGGCTCCCCCAAACATCAAATTTTTCAGTAGTTATAACTACTTCAACCCCCAATCCTACTACCCATAACTAGTCACATGGCTCTAGGAAAATATAAGTATGTCAATAGGTGATGCATTCAATTTTGTAGGTGTATGTTGGAATGTTGAGAAAGCTTCATATTTTCTTCATTGAATCTTCTCAGTTCAACCTTCACCAATCCACCTCACGAATCCCACTAGAGACATTTCCCTCTCATTCAGCTGTCTAATGTTTTCTATTAATCAATAACATAATTACATGCTCCATAATAACATTACATGAAGTCTTAGCATAATTACAATTATGGGGGGGAACAGGGTGTTACACCTACAAAATTCAATGAACAATTATTCAAATGTACATGCATAAATGACATAAATTCAATCAGAGAAATGAATTATAAATAAAATCTAGAATTACTTCAAACATTGTGGGAGAAGTTGACAAACTTGCATCGATACAGAATGAGCAAGAATCTGAAGTATTGGCCATTTGATATTATCACATCGGTGTGTGTGTGTGTGTGTGTGTGTGTGTGTGTGTGTGTGTGTGTGTGTAATGCACTGGTGCGACCAATTATGACTGTCAGAACCTCCGCAAACCAAAATATCTGTAAATTTTAATATCATAGGTTTGCATTTCTATTATGTCGATAAAATTGGTATTGGCGCATTGTTTAGTAAATACACATCAGTGAGGCACATCGATTTGATGACAACATTAATTTTAAAAATATATAGTTTAATAAGTGTTTTTACATACAAATTGAAAAAACACTGCAAAAAAAGAGAGGGAAATTCATTTTTCAAAACATATTTGTTTATAAATTAAAACACTATTCATTATTTCATTTTTTTGGCAGAATTTAAAGGGAAGATTTGTGCAAGAGAGATTTACCACAAAAGACTTTGGAGAGGTAGGATTTTTTTGAAGATCCAAATTTGGAAGGGATCCGTAGGGCACATACAAATTTGCAAAGAAGAAATTCCATCTATGTGATTTCATTCTACTAATCATTTCAATCTTTCCCTGTTTGATTCAAACTATTTTCTATGCATGTTAAAAAATATATAAGGGTTTCATAGTTACCTTTGGTATTGGAAGCCATAGTTTTCTTGTTGTCTTTTCTTGTTCTCCTCTTTTTTTAAGCAATAGATTTTTATAATGTCTTTTTTCTAAGCAATAGAATTTTATAGGGTTTATTTAGTTTCATATAGAGCATTTGGTATCCGTTGCAATGGTACCACTCATTGCATCGGATCCAAAACCTTATCATTGTCAGTGATTTTTTTTAAAAACATTTCCATGGTACGCGGTGTGCATTGTACAAAGGTAGTGACCCAGTGCTCATTGTATAGGAAAGCACATCGTGGCACATATATCTGTGAAAAACACCGATTGGTAAAAAGAAAAAATAGTATTGATTTTTGTATCATGTATGTATGGGTTATCAATGCACAATGACTAATAGTATGGAACAATGTGAGTATTTGTTTGATGCTCCAGTGTGCATATATATTTGATGCCCCAATACGTTATGTTTAATGAAACACACTGAAATACTAGATTGTATACAAATTTCATAATTTTGATTTTTGATGATTCCTAAAATTTTTTTTATGCAAGATGAATGATAGAAGTTCAAATAAAACATATTATTGCAGTGAGCGAAATGGTAGCTCATCTGAAAAAGAGAGGGATGAAAGCTTTTTTAGTTTTATTAAAACGTTAATATATTTGAAATATTTGTAATTTTAAATTAATGATGTGTATTGGTTAATACATGTCATGCAGAACAAAATTTTTAAGAAACTCGATAAGATTGTTCGCAATCTGAGTGTAAAAGAGTTTAAAATATTTATGGAAATGTTTTAAAGAGAGGAAATAGGTGGATCGAAAGGTAATCAACATTATTTTTATTTTTTTTACTTTTACTAAAAATGAATTTCTTAACATTAATCGCTAACGAGTTTTAAACACTCAATTTCATATTTTTTTTAATTAGTATGCAGGGACCGGTAGCAAGGGAATGAAATCTCATCTCGAGAGGAAAAAAATTGTTAAGGATGTAAATTATGATGATGTCTTGGTCATCTATTCATCTCAAGTGGTGCTTGAAGTTAATGAGAGGGGGAAATTGTTTTATAGAGCTTTGAGAGATATAGTGAAAATCAATCCAACGACTCCAAGAATCAAGTTATGTGTATACTATAAGAAGCGTTTATGGAGCCATGGTCAATGAGACCTATGAGACTTTGTAACATCCCGCTCTTGTGCATGCTGAGCGAACTTATTCTTTGAGGACACTTGCTCGCAAGTGATCCGGATTATTATACTATTAAACATTTGATTTTGATTTTGAGGCGCTATGGGTTGATGACATGTTGTTTTGTTGCATTGACTTAGACAGGTGCTACTAACTCGGTTTTACTTAGTGTGTGGGATTTTGGACCTCGAGGATTTCGAGGCATTGATGGAACCCCTTGGAATCCGGATCGAGTTGGGGAGTGAACCATTGGGGTTTGATTGTTTTATATGTGATATTAGTGCATATGATTAGATGATATGATATGGGTATATTTCTGACATGATTCGTTGATGATGCAGGCTAACGATAGCTTGCTGACCAGACTCACATGTGGAGTAGATGGGTCACGCACGACTACCAGAGACGTTGAAGGAGAGGTGTGGACAACATCCCTACCACAACCTACTATCACTACCTCTGTGGCTCGAACTGTAGGTTAACAACTACCTAGTTCGAGAAGACCCACGATGTCGTGACGGTCGACTACGACCGTCGCTCACGATGATTCTAACGGGTGTGCAATAAGGTAGGGGCCTTATTCCATAGAGGCCCTTAGTCACCCACAAGATCACCTGGCAGAGTATTGATTCCAGGGGTTTTTGATGTCTACCAAGTCATTCAAGAGGCGAGTGGCACCCTTGGAGCACGTGGTGCGTCTTGAAGGGCACGGCGCGCAAGAAAAATGGAAAGAGATGAGTGGCACCCTTGGAGTACGTGGTGCGTCCTGAAGGGAATTTCGCGCAAGAAAAATGGAAAAAGGCGAGTGGCACCCTTGGAGCACGTAGTGCGTCCTGAAGGGCATGTCGCATAAGAAAAATAGAAAGAGGCGAGTGCCACCCTTGGAGCACCTAGTGCGTCCTGAAGGGCACGTTGTGTTGTTATTTAATAATTGGATAAACCTAGATGGATTTAGGATGAATAACGTGTTAAGGAAGATTTAAAACTTTTCCCCTAATAAAATGTCGCCCAGCCTAGGAAAATAAAGTCTAGGTCTAAATTATACTTGTGATAAATTTTATATATATATATATATATATATATATATATATATATATATATATATATATATATATATATATATATATATATATATATATAATAATGATAATCTTCATTAATCTTGTGACAAGAAGGGGGTAAGCAATTAAATTGATTTATAAAAATCGTTTGGAATAAAAAAAAATAAAAAAATAAAAAGGGGAAACAATTGCTTTACTATATTATGCTAATTAAAAATTGATTCATTAAAAAGAAAAAGGGAAAAAGGGTAAGTTTCTGCACATGCCTTTTTGAGTTTAAATAAAAAAAGGAATGAGAGAAATCTAAAATAATTAGGAAACTAGGAAAAAGCGGGAAACATAAAAAGAAAGGGGAAACACAAGGAAAAAAGCAGATAGTCTAACATAGTAAGGTATCTAGCATTTAAGAACTTTCTAATTTAAACTCAACTAGTAAATTAGTAAGGGGAAAAGTCATTAAAACTTGTAAGGGGATATGGGGACACCTAGGAGCGATTCTAGGAGTGCCTCTAGATGAGTGATGGAATTAGGGGTAATTATTTAATTAACGAAATTAATTTATGGAGGAATGAAGGGGATGGGTGACACATGTACGGGGAGGATTTTTATGAATTAAATAATTTAACATTAAATTAAATGGGATTTTGGGAAAGTAAAGGACTTCGAAACTCCATATAATGGAGGGAGAAGAAGGATGAAGGATGTCTTCTGTTTTCATAACGTTACGCTGCTGAAATTTATACTTGACTAACTTAGCTTGTGGGAGTTGGGATACCCAGCTTGGTAAGGAGTGGTAGCTTGGCCTTGCGAGGCGAGCTTGGATCTAGTTGATTATCTGGTCAGTGTGTGATGCCCCTTTGCGGCTCGGGGGGCTAAGGGAGCAGAAGAGTACCCCTAGCGTTGGCTAGGAGGTACCAATGAAGTCTCATCGGTCGGCAAGAGGGAGTTGCATGAAGCGCGCGGGACATCAAATCAGAGCAGGCGATTGGGAAACGATATGCTTCCTTTATTTCTGCATGGTAGATAATTAGTATGATTTATGCTTTTAGTTTTGCATGTTTAATTGGGTAAGGAAAATGATTTTCTTAGCATTCTAGTTGATGACTAAAATTTTTCCCCATAGCCTTTAGCTCGATGTTCATTGATTCCCATGTCCTTTGATTCCCAGCATGTCTTGACCACCCTATGGTTTATTGATATGTGATTATTGTGGTTTTTTTTTTCCTTTCGTCCCTAGCTCATCAGTCCTCGCCTGAGTAGTCGACCAGGAGCCTTATCTATGGTCGTCACTTTGGTGTTAATAGACCTATGGATCTAAATGCCCTTCTTTTCTGTGTGTGGATGATGAGCGAAGGGTGTTCCTTCTAGTCGTCTACCTCTGTTGATTGTCCCTGGATAATTGATTGGTTTTCGCACCTTCTATCGATTGAGTACCCCTTCTTATGGTTTATCTTTGCATCCTTTGAGGGTTTAGCTCTGCGCTTGTTTAATTTATTTCTTTTGCGTTTTTAATGGCATGACCTTGAAATTTCTCAGTGCTTGGGTGGATAAAATGTTTGCGATCTTTTCGATGGATTTTCCCTAGTTTTAGTGGAAATTCTCCGCATTTGTTTTTACTGATAGACCACCTCTTTCACCCCATTCCTCCTGGTTTGAATAGATTCTACCCCACAAAATTCTGAGTCAATACCTGGTTCTATTACAACGACTTTACCCTTGATCGATTGCGATTGAATCCTATTTATCCAACGCTCGATTGGGAGGATCTATGTGTTTCTTTTGGTAATCTCAATGTTCTTGTACATAATGACTGTGATTTTTGTTAACCAACCCAGTGTTAGAACCGTGATATTCATTACCTATTTAGAGATTTAGAACTCGGCTTTGGGATTGGGACAACGTAAATATATTAAGCTTTTCTTATAAGATTACATGCATATATATTCGGGGATATGTTGAACAACGCCCTCATAGAACTGACAGTGAATTTCTTTGAGGGGCCGAGTTGTTCAGTGTTGACAAGGTTAACTAATGTCTTCCTGAGTCATTACCATTTTCACCTGTCAGTGTTGTCCTCCTGTTGACAGCCCTTACACTCGTTGGGGTTACGGTTTTTATATTTTTTTCTATGCTTTTAAATTCGTTGAAGACGTTTTGACAACGAGATGCTCTTGGAGTAAAATCGGAATTTCTATATTGTGACTGTGTTTTGTTGATTCTCAGTTAAGTGAAAAGAATTGGTATTAATGTGTCTGAGATTTAATTAATGGAATTTATGAATTGTACATGATGGCAATGTGAATTTACATTTCTTTAATGTACAATGACCTTCTTTAATGGAAATGCTAATGTGTTTTCTGGCAAATGCGACCCTGTGTTTAATTGTTCCATTATGTTGTTGGCATACACGACTTGTTGTGACACTTTACCATCGCGATTGTAACCTTGAAGTTGCTGTGACACCTTTACCCCTGCATTTTGGCCACCAAAACCTGACGGGGTTCTCTGCAATCTTCCCAGTGAAAGTTGCGTGTATCTTCTCTGCGATTTTGCCCCATTTCGTTTTAATTGACAGTCAGTGCATGGATTGATTAAACCGCATTTTAATTCTAGTTGTGTTATATTTAGATTGCATGGTGACTTGTCAATTTACACGCTTTCTGTTATTAATTGACAACCCATGTATAATGTACACAGTAGTTGCAACAATGGGAATTATTTTTACTTTATACAGCAAATGATTAGCATATTTAGACAACCTCTTCACTTGAATAGTCATCCCTTAAATTGATTAGACAGCCCTTTAACTAATTTAGAACAGTCTTGTCCTTTAGTTGTAGCATTGATTAAACTGACTTTTCAATTAGAATGTAACTATGGTCATAGTGTTAGTATTTACTTAATTAATCTCGCTAAATTGATTTGCATTTAAGGTTAAATTGATGGTACATTGATGACCAAACTATGATTTAGATTGCTCCTTTATATGCTTTTAATGTTAAATTAGATGGTAACCTAATGAAAATTTATAAATTAATGTCACTAACAAGCGTGATCATTGCAGCTCGTACAATGATATTGTTAATGATTTTTTATGAGGTTAATTACTAAGTGGGATGGAAATCAGTGATTAATTTCAGATTGCTAAATTAGATTGTCATTAATGTTAAATTAGATTGGCGTATATTGACTTAATTGCAATTTAGACTTGTTGAATTTAATGTTAATATAGAATTGTAAATTGTGGACTAATTGAAATTTGACTTAATATTAGATTGGTAATCGATGTTAAATTAGACGGTCATTTTTTACTATTTTAGACATGATTAACGGTTGGGTTGTTGACGAAGTCTTGTGTTGGTTAGCATCTTCCTTGTTTTCATCCTCATGCGTCTCGTCGACCTATTGTTGGGGTGTGGGTGCAGTCTTATGTCAATTGTTTTACCTCTTAGTGTGTCGGGTTTATCTAGAGTCCTCGGTCCAGATAGGATGTGTGGTGCCAAGGTTATTGATGCATATTCCACCTAGGGATGACATGATTCCTGTGGAGGGGATAATGGTGCACCCTATTGGGTAGCGTCAAACGAGAACTTGGTCGGAATCGCTGTGTTCTGTGTGGGTGTTTTTGAGCATTGTAAGTTGCTTTTGGCGTAAGGGTGGAACACCTTCATGTGTTTGGTTCATGCACCTTGAGGTTCTAGTCTTGTTTGTCAAGGTTGTTGTGTCGGGAAGGGGATGGTGTCCATTAGCTTGTAGGCGTGTCTCATTTGCTTTAGGTGGGTAGTTGTTCCTCCTTATTTTTCTACGCATGTTTCGCTCAGTTGCTCTTGTGCCTGTGCGTGGTGTCATAGTTTCCTGTTGTCTGGACTGCATCCTTGCGTTTGTCATCAGTGGTGTGTTCAAACTTTTGTCCTCATCACCTTCTTTCCTAAAAACAAAAAAAAAAATGCACTTATGCTTCTCTTGTAGGCATAACGATGGGGACGTTACATATGGTATCAGATCGAGGTTCAACCCGCGACTTAGGATCACTACAACTTTCGTTGATATGATATTTTATTATAATTTTCTAATTAAGTTGACTTGTATTCGTGCAGGTAGTCATGGTTAGAGGACACCGTGGAGGCAGACGACGGGGTGCTAGGAGAGGAGGCGCGACACCTCCAGTAGCATCCACGCCTAAGAGGTATAACACCAAGGGAGATGAAAATGTTGTCGGGCAGGAGCAGATAGTGGTGGGTGATGTTGTTGGAATGATGAGGTATTTTCAGTGGATGTCTGAGGCACTGATCAGCCGTTTGGACAGAGATGAGGCCAGGGCACTGACACTCCTTGAGCGTCCACCACACACTCCAATTGGTACTAGTAGCATTCACCGTGAACTCGAGAAGGTCAAATTTCCTAAGTTATTTGTTGCCCCAGACGGTGCAGCCACCGAGGCATGGTTGGAGAATATGGAAATGTGCTTTGCGCTTCACAACTATACCTCCAACATGAAGGTCCGCATGGAAGTATTTCAACTGAAGGGAGGTGCTCTTCTATGTTGGAAGACGCTCCTGCCACAACTGAACATGGTCGTCGAAGACGTGTCATGGGAATTGTTCGAGGACCGGTTTCGAGAGAGGTACTTATAAGAGGAATTCATTGAGCGTCATCTCAACAAGTTCAACGCTTTACAACAGGGCGACCGTACGGTGCCCGAGTATGAGGCATGTTTTATGGAGCTTCTTCGGTATGCTCTGCATCTTAATACTGAGAAACTTAAGGTCAACAGGTTCATGTCCAGCCTTAATGGTAGCATACTTGCAAAGGTTAGGATTCTGATGCCTTAGACCTTGCATGATGTCATCCAGAAGGCCCTCATAGCAGAGGAGGATCTTATCAGCGAGGGTCAGAGTAGGAATCCAGCAAGACCAATAGGGTAGGTGTCATATGGAGCGCAGAAGAATCAAACACCAACCAGACATACGCCAGGATATCGTGGCTTCCAGAGGGGATCCACTTTCACTACACCTCAGTGACCGGTGCCTCAGCAGCGGACACCTTATCGAAGACCATAGCATCAGCAGCAACAGTTTAGGCTTGTTCAGCAGAACAAACTAGGATTCCAAGCCGGGGGGCCGTCATCTTCTACTTCTGGTACCAGGAGTACTAGACCAAAGAAGGGGTGTTGTACGTGTGGGGAGCCACACTACTAGCGTGATTTCCCTGTAGAGAGGACTGGAGTGTCTGGATCAGTTGGACCCACTACCATTGGAGATATGTTCAAGGCCCATTGGATTCATGTGGTGGTGAACAACCACAAAATAGCACCAGTCAGTTATGCTCGAGACGTCAGGTACCGTCACTTACCAGACCCTTAGTATTTTTATAGATCCCGGTGCTACCGAGAGTTTCATTTCTAGTGCAGCGCTAAAAAGGATTAAGGTAAAGGCAGTTGAACAAGATGAATTTATCTTCGTAGAGATGTCTTCAGGAGCCAAACAAAAGGTTGGAGGAAAGGTTACGGTTTGTATCCATAAATTGGGAGAGTTTGATACTAGGGCCAACCTGTACGCCATGATATTAGGATCTTATGACATCGTGATCAGTATGGATTGGTTGGAATCGCATGAGGCGATACTCAACTGTAAAATGAAACGATTGAGCTTGGTCAATGATGAGGGACAGAGATGCATGATTGTAGGACAGAACCAGGGAGTTTCCCTGAGGTTCATCTCTTCCTTGCAGCTACGGAAGAGCATGCACAAGGGATGTAA
>ML820270.1:105240-118690 GCA_009831015.1 Picea engelmannii
TAAACCATCATGCATGTGTCTGCTCCACCTTCCACCCACCTACTCTTAGTCTATGGAGTCGGATCCATTCAACAGGCAGGCCCGATCGGAGGGAGATGTCATGCCGCGCGATACTACTTGAAACATCTTCTTCAAATGAATAGATCTTAACATTCTTTCCTCCTCTTTTCATCAACATTATACATTTGATGATTAATTTTATTTATCCCTTCCTGTTTGCAAATCTAATATTACTACATCCCTTTCGATTTCAATTTTCTCTGTTGGTCATCTATGTTAATATTCACATATCCCTCTCCATTTCAATTTTCTTAGTTGGTCATTTATATTAATTGGTGTTCTTTAAAAAGCACATAAATGATAAAACTACTATAATCATATAATCAGTTTTGTGTTTACATTGTGGTATAATCAATTTTGTGTTTACATTGAGGTTTACCCTCGAGGGATATCTATCGTGCCTTTCCTGTACATCATCTTCTCTAATTTGGTGCTCTGTTATCCCTATTGTGAGACCCCAAGAGTGTTAGTAATTCTTACGGATATGGCATACATTTCTTATTGTCGATTAGATTTGTGCAGAGTGAATCCACTAGTGTCCAACTACACTGACTTAGCAAGCAGAGTGATCTTACCTGGTGTGCAGAGTTATAACTAAATTTAGAAAATCAATTAATTCCTTTTATGACTAGCTATGACATGTTTCTCTGTTTTCAGGGATTCTGGTAAAACCTATATGTAGATTATAGATAATGAAAAGGAGTAAGTACCTGTTGTGTAAGAACTACGTTGAGAAAATGGACAAGAAACGATCACAAATATTATTGAGCTGTTAAAAAACTGTTGAGAATTGTCCATTATTTATTAATAATAATGACATCTGGGAATTAGGATTCTAGGTGTTCTACTCTACAAGTTCGCCCAAATGGAATGTCGATCTTCCCATATTGGTATGGCAATACATGGCATTTAATCTCTACCCTTTAAAATAATTGTAGTTTTATTTTTAGCTCTTTCAGTATGTTAATTTGAATAGAGTTTCCAGTATAGTGCTATGCATGTTAAAAAAAATTCAGACTACATAGAATACTCCCAGGTTCCAGGTTCTTTATAGGTTAGAGTTTGGTCTTGCTTCTTTTGGTTAAACTCAAACTCCTGTAGTGTAGCATGCTCCGTGGATTTTCCATTTGGCTGGTTGACAATGGAATCACGTACAGCCTCCATTTAGATATGTAACTTGTAAGGGCTTGATGGTGACACTCCCACACAATTTCCTTCCCTAATTCCAATCGTATTCCTTAGAGGAGATGTTTCCTAATTCCAATCTTGTTCCTATCAGAGGTAATAATCTCTATATTTCAGAGTCATTATCTGTTTAAGTCATCATTTTGTATCAGATCACAACCTTTCATTAGTTCCACGTTCCAAATATATTTAAGATAAAAGCGAAGTTTATTAAGATTAAAATTAATTACAGTTTTGTTTCTATATATTTTAATTTATCAGTTTTGATAGATTTATATCTTGTTAACTTGAAATCTTTGCCCATCTTAATGGGCTAGTTGCAAACTACAAACACATTGGCCAAACTAATTACAAACATCCAAAAACTATTAGTTTTTTATATCATAGTTGATAATGTTGCCTAAGCTAGTTAGAAGATCTGATAATATTAATATTAATATATATATATATATATATATATACCAAACTAATTACAAACATCTAAAAACGATTAGTTTTTTATATCATAGTTCATCATGTTGGCTAAGCTAGTTAAAAAATCTGATTTTATATATATAAAGGTGTATCAGATTGGCTAAACTATTCACAGAAACAAACTAATTACAAATATCCAAAAACAATTAGTTTTTTATATCATAGTTCATCATGTTGGCTAAGTTAATTACAAGATCCGATTATATATATATATATATATATATATATATATATATAAGAGTTTATCAGATGGGCCAAACTATTCACAAAAATTCTTGAAGAATAATTTACTTCTAATTTTTATAATAAATTTAATTTAAATAATTTATTTATTTTATTATAGATTGATATAAAAAATAATTACTTCAAAGAAAAAAAAATAGATTAAATGAAGTTTTGTTAAATTATAGAATAAGGGTTTGAATAATTACTTCTATTTCCTACCACCAAAGATTGAAGTTTTAGTAAATTATAATATAAAAGTTATTTGTATAAGGTTTTTAAAAAAGTGATCTGGATTATAGTCGTAAATTATAATATAAAAGTTATTTATATAGAGTTTTAAAAAAAGTGATCCAGATTATAGTTGGACTTTTTGTTATAACATGATATAATCATTATGAGTATAATTTGATTTTTTTTTATAACAGGCTATAATGATTAGCATGATTTTTTTGTTATGGCATGATTTGAATTTTTTTTAAATTATAATATAAAGGTTATTTATATAGGGTTTTTAAAAAAGTGATCCGGACTATAGTTGGACTTTTTGTTATAATATGATATAATTTAATTTTTTTTATAACATGGTATAATGATCAGGATTATAGCATGATCTTTTTTGTTATAGCATGATTTTGAATTTTTTTTATTATAGCATGATTTTTTGTGTTCAAATTATGATATTATATTGTTGTTTTAAATATATTTTTGAAGTTATTAATTTTTTTAGTATAATATATTTTTAAAGTTATTATTTTTTTAATTATTATGGTGTAAAGTGTTTTTACCAATTATTGTTTTTTATTATGTATTAAAATATTAAAGGAATACATTTAATAGAAATAGATAGTGATGAGTATTACATTTAGCATGTGTGAAAAATTATATTTATTTTTATTTCAGTATTTTATTTTGTATTTGCATAGCATTGCATAACATACACGGGTTGCTCGTATCAGGGAACACAGCATTCCCGATGTAGTCTTCTCGTATTGGCCATAACCCCTGTTCATCCCAGGGAGCCGGTATATTTGAAGATCGAGTAATCGCTGAGTGATAAGGAGATTGGAGTCTTATATATAATCTAGATCTTATGATATATATATTTATTAAAAATCTTGTGTAAAACATCATCAAAGGAACATTTTGGGAAATTGTGGTAATGATTTCCTAACTCGGTATCTTGACACATGTGCCTTTGTTGTAACCGGGAACTAGGACGCCTTTGCGCTAGTAATAGGTGGAGGGAGGTAACTCCCAGAGAAGCCCTCCTAGTACGCCCCAAGTTGGGCGGTCGACCGTGTATACACAAGGTTTTTTAAGTTGTCTAACGAGGGACCCCCTTTGTTGATGCTATACCCAAACAACCGACCTAAAAACTAATATACCTTACACAAATTTTTTGAAGTTTTCTATAACAAAGAACCTCTTTATTAAGACTCTATCTAAAGAACCTAAAAACTAATATAACCTACCTTAATACTTAAACCATAAATTTATTACTTATTATCTTTCTAAAATAGAGACATCTAATTATCTCCTATAATCCTTAATCACTTACCTTTAGAAGGTTATAACCTAACCATTATATCCCATCCCATAATTTATATTATCATTAAAGTTTAACATAGATCAAACCCAACCTATAAATGCAATATCTATATACTAAGTATAACCCCTAACACTAAACCATCAATCCATAATCCTATAACCTCTTAAACTATTATAATTTATAATCTCTATATCACTTTGAAATCTTTAAATCTTATAACAATTATCACCCTAACTTATAATCTTTTTAATATGAATAACCCCATCATATAACTTATAACCTTTGACTTTTAATCCTTATAGTGTCATTATTGTTAAACTTAACTTATAAATCATAACCCATAAGCTTTATAACCTTTCTCAACCTTCATTTATCTATACTTTAATTTTTATAATTCCTAATTTCTATAATCTTTATAATCCTTAAATTTTAACACAAAATACATAAGTTTTAATATGTGATTTTTATAAACCTTAACTTATATAAACATGTCATGCAAAATATTTATAATATTTCTTCATTTATCTATACTTTAATTTTTATAATTCCTAATTTCTATAATCTTTATAATCCTTAAATTTTAACACAAAATACATAACTTTTAATACGTGATTTTTATAAACCTTAACTTATATAAACATGTCATGCAAAATATTTATAATATTTATAAATCATGAGTACTAAACTCTTTAACACATAATTTGTATCATCCCTATAACCCCTTATCCCTAATTCTTAAAACTAATAAATATTTTATATCTTCATTTTTACAAGCTCTAAACCAATTAACCCATAACAAATCTCTAATTCATAAAACTAATAAACATTTTAACAAGCCCTAAATCTTATAACCCATAACACATGCAATATTTATAGGTCTAAATGTATATAATATCTATATAAAGCCAACTTTAATCACCTTAGATCTTTAAGTTGTATATTCTCAAAAATCTAACCATTATAATTATTATAACTCTAACCTATGTATATCCCTTAATCCTTCTCAATAATTCCTTATGCCACTATTCTCAATAACTTGTAACTCATATAACTATTAACATATATGAAATCTAATCCTTATAATCTATAAATAGTATATTTTTCATGTAATTCTTACAACTCATATCCCTTATAATTCACAATCTCTAATTCTAAGTTAATCATTATAATCACCATCACTTGTATCTTTTATAACTTCTATATTATTAATACTTATCATCCCCGATCCAGGGATCCTTGTACCTTGTGTTATTAACCCCTAAACTTATAACTCTAACCCTTTTAATTATCCCTCCTCCTTGTATCTTGTGTTATTAACCCCTAAACTTATAACTCTAACCCTTCTAACCTTTACCAATGCTAAACCATAACCCCATATAAACCCAAACTTCTACAATTTCCAATCCTTATAACTTTTATAGACTATAACTCTTAACTCTTATAACCTAACTTTTATAACCCCTAATTCCATTAACTTTTAAAACTCTAACATGTAATCCATTTAATATTTAAAATATCTAAAAGATAATCCATACAACCTCTAAAACCCATAATCCTAATACCTAGCTTCTAATCRGTATAGATCCTTATACTTTTAAACTATAACCCCTAATTAACAATGCTTATAGTAATTAACTTATATAACATGTATAACCTCWAACATCTATCACATGTAAACCCCCAACCCTTATAAMATGTAACTCCTAACAATTRATATYTAATTCCTATAATCCTAAATTCATAACCCTTATACCTCTTAATCCATATAATTCTTGATTCTTAAAACTGCTAASATMTTTAAACATCAACCATGATAACACTTAACTCATATGCCCTAGTTATTATAACTTTTAATCCATAAATCCTACAATCCTTAATTSCCAACACCTATAATTCATAAACTATATAATCTCTATAATCTTCAAACATTATAACCCCTATCATCCTACGATCCTTAATTCCCAACGCCTATAATTCATAAACTATATAACCTCTATAATCTTCAAACATTATAACCCCTTCCACATATAATTGTAATATACCATAACCATTATAATGCTTATCCTCCATAATTCATAATCCCTATAACCCCTAACCTAATCCAGATCATCATTAAACCCTAATTCATAACCCCAAACCTAACCCATATCATCATTAAGCCCTAATTCATAACCCCTATAACCATAATGTAACTCATTTAATCATTTAATCTATAACCCTTATAAACCTTAATTTATATAACCCCTAAGAATTCTAACACCCAACATCAAACCCATGTAATCCCTAAACTATCTAAGTCCTAAGCCTTAAAATCCCTGGCATCCTTAATATTTGTAACCCTATAACTCTAAAGCATTATAGCACCAACTCGTATAACACTTAACCCATATCACCTATGATATTTAATTCCTAGTCTTTTACACCTATAATCCCTAACAACTATGCATTGTAACCTTAATCAACCATATAACCCCCATTCAATCCATATAAGTTATAATTATTATAACCTTTAACTCGTGACTTCCAACCCTTATAACATTTAATTCTTATGCCCTAACCATTATAAATTCTAATCTAACAACTAAACATTGTAACCTTAATCAACCCTAGACCATATAACCCCCACCTCTCTAACAATTAATATTTAACTAATATAATCCAAAACACATCACCCTTATAATTCTTAATCCATATAAGTTCTAATCCTTATAATCTTTAACCGATACAATCCTCAACCCTTAAAACATGTAATTCATATGTCCCAACCATTATAACTTCTAATCCACAATCCTTACAACCACTTAATATTAACACTTATAACTCATAAACCCTATATCTATCACAATTCTTAAACATTATAATAGTTACCATTATTAACCCTTATATATTAATCCTTATAGTCCCTATAAACCTTAACATTAACCTCTATAAATTATAAGTCATGCATAAGCTATCCTATATAACCCTTAACTACTATAACATCTGCCATCCCTAAACATATAATACATATTCATATAAGGATTTACCACTATAACCCTTAACCACTAACCTCAATGTACTCTAATGCCTATAACCCCGGAACATGATAAGCATTATGGCACCTAGCACCCATAATTTACATTCCCTATAATCCCAAATTTACCATGTATTATAATTAAGAAATAACCTATATAAACCCTAATTCTTATAACCCAACATGTAACTCCTATAACCCATGTAATCTGTATAACCCCCATGTAATCTGTATAACCCCAACCCCCTAACACATATTCCCTTACCCCTATTTCAACATATAACTTCTAACCTTTATAAACATCATTCCTTAATCGTCATAATCTTTATAAATATTATAATTTTTAATTATTATAAGTATTATAAACCTTATAAAATATACCCTTATAATTCCTTATCCTTAACACCTATAATTAATAATTAATATTAGCACTATAACTATTAACCTCTATAACTTATAACCCATAAATACTATCCCTTTCCCTATATAATTTTTAAATAATATAACATTTCACAACTAATACCTATAACCTATCCATCTAATTAAACCTAATGTTTAACATCTATAATATGTAACCCTTGTAACATATATAACCCTTAATATTTATAATTTATTATTCCTAATGCATATAATCATTAACACCTAAATTTATCCTCTATAATGATTAAATATTAATATAACCCTTAATCTTAATAATCCACTACCACTTTGGCCCCTATTTCTTTTAACTCTTAAAACATATAATTTGTTCTCATTAACACCTAACCTACAAACTCATAACACATAATTTATATATTTTTTAATCATCGTTTATTATAAAAACTATTCCTAATAACCTCAATATTTGACACCTATAACCCCATAACCTTTATAAATCCTTAAGCATGCACTCGTATCCTATATAATCCTTATAAACCTTAAAAATTATAATTTATGACACCTATATTCCCAAACCCCGTAACCTTTATAAATCCTTAACCATGCACTCTTATCCTATATATAATCTTTATGAAGATTCAAAATTATAATTTATATCATTAATAGCCTTTAACTCATATAACCACTATATATTATAATAATTAATACTAAACATTATAAACTCTAACATTAATAATTTCTAACCATATAAATCATGAACACAAACCCCTATCACATATAACATTAATAATTTATAACCATATAAATCATGACCACAAACCCCTATCACATATAACCCATATTTGCTACATCTATAAATGCCTAAAACTATTAAAACATAACCTATATAATTTTTAATGCATTCCATCATGTATTCCTATAATATTGAAACAATATATCCAATATTATCACTAACCTTCATAACCCCTTATCCACATAACCTTATCTTGCAACCCCTATATACACTTATCTTACAATCATGCTTATCTATGTAATCCCTAACCCTTATAACCTATAATTAATATAACAATAACCCCTAACATTTATGAATATAATCTATATAACCATTAACTCCAACACATAACCCCTAACTTCTATAACCATCATAACCCCTTATCCACATAACCTTATCTTACAATCCCTATATATGCTTATATATGTAATCCCTAACCCTTATAACCTATAATTTCTATAACAACAACCCCTAACATTTATGAATATAATCTATATAACCATTAACTCCAACACATAACCCTTAACTTTATAATCATTATCATTAGCACATTACCCTATAAATGCTAACTATTGTAACCCATAACCCTTAACTAATATAACCCTCAATCCCTATTTATATAATTTTTAACCATCTTTTACTATAATACATATTCCCCATAACATCAAATCTCTGACACCTATAACTCCAAACCCCATAACCTTTATAAATCCTTAATCATGCACCCCTATCTTATATATCATCCTTATAAACCCTAAAAATTATAATTTATATCATGAATAGCCTTTAACTCATATTTAACCTTTATATATTATAATAATTAATACTAAACATTATAAACTCTAACATTAATAATTTCTAACCATATAAATCATGACCACAAATCCCTATCACATATAACTCATATACACCAGCATTGCTACATCTATAAATCCCTAAAACTATCAAACACTAACATATATAATTTTTAATGCATTCCATCATTTATTCCTATAATATTGAAACCATATAGTCATTATTATCGCTAACCTTCATAACACGTTATCCACATAACCTTATCTTACAATCCCTATAAATCATGACCACAAACCCCTATCACATATAACTCATATACACCAGCATTGCTACATCTATAAATCCCTAAAACTATAAAACCCTAACCTATATAATTTTTAATGTATTCCATCATTTATTCATAAAATATTGAAACCATATAGTCATTATTATCACTAACCTTCAAAACCCCTTATCCACATAACCTTATTTTACAATCCCTATATACACTTATGTATGCAATCCCTAACCCTTATAACCTATAATTTATATAGCAATAACCCCTAAAATTTATGAATAAATGATGGAATAACCATTAACTCCAACTCATAATTCCTAACTTCTATAACCTTCATAACCCCTTATCCACATAGCATTATCTTAAATCCCTATATATGCTTACCTATGTAATCCCTAACCCTTATAACCTATAATTTCTATAACAATAACCCCAAACATTTATAAATATAATCTATATAACCATGAACTCCAACACATAACCCCTCACTCTTTTATAAGCATTAGCACATTACCCTATAAATGCTAACTATTGTAACCCATAACCTTTAACTAATATAACCCCCAATCCATATTCCTTCATACTTAACCCTTACAACATCTATATAATACTTAACCTTTAGAACTACTATTTTTACTAAACTCAATCTCATTTGCCTCCCAAACTCTATATCCCTAAACAATTATGATAATAAACACCTTACACCTATAACTCATGAAACCTAAAACCTATATCCCCTAAATTATTTAATAACTTACATTTAACTAAAACATATCCTATAAAATTAACCCTATAATCCATATTTTCTAAAAATTTAAACCATATTCCCTATAACCCCAACCATAAACCACATAATCATAAAACCCTTAACCCATATAACTCAATTCACCTTAAAACTTATAAGCGTAGTTTTCTCTATTATTCCCCCCACCCCCACCCCCACCCATATAGTAGTTTTCTCTATTGTTTCCCACACCCCCACCCTCATATATGGGTGGGAAAATAATAAAAAAAACTTAATAAGTTTTCTCTATTATTCCCCCACCCCACCTTAAAACTTATAAGTGTATTAATGCATACTACTAAACATAATCCTTTACACCTTAACTACTAAATAATACCACATATAAATAAAATAACCCCTAAACTCTAGAATCCAAATCACCCTTAATATTAATGATTATAATCACAATTCATGTGACCTGAAATTCTTCCTCCTTTAACCTTAATACCCAACATTTAAAATTGTTATCCCATATAAACTATATAACCCCAAGACCATATAACCCTTATCACTCATAATCCTTAACCCATTTAATTGTATATCTCATAATTTACATACTCTTTAACTTATATAATCCATAAATCCTAACCTTCTTAACCATTATAACACTTATAACCCCTAGCCCACTAGATAATTATCCCTAACCCATATCACTTATATCTCCTACCTCCTATAACTTGTATAATATAACATTTAGCAGTGCCCTTTTTATCCTTAATTCATAAACTCTAGTAACCCTTAACACTTAACATTTATCCCTTTATAAAGGTTAATCTATCTAATCACCAAATGTTAATATCCCTTATAAACACTAACCTATCTAATCACTAAATGTTATAATAATCCTTAACACAAACAGCTTTGATTCCTTATAATTTCTAACCCTTAACCCCTTATCAGCGAACTTTGTTCGTCTCATATAACTTTTAGCCTTAATAATAAATTCCAACTCCTAAATCATATAAACCACAGCACTTATCCCAAAAATCCCTTAACACTTAACCATTTTAACATGTAAACACTAATATTGATAACCCATTTCTCCTAAAATCCCTAACCTCAAATGTGTATAAACCCTAACAATGTAACCCCTATCGTATAACCCGTATCAACTTTAAACATTAACCATTTTAACATGTAAACACTAATATTGATAACCCATTTCTCCTAAAATCCCTAACCCCAAATGTATATAAACCATGACAATGCAACCCTTATCGTATAACCCTTATCAACTTTAAACATGATTCTCCTTAACCTATATATTCTTAACACCTATAATCCTAAATGTTAATACTCATAGCCCATATATCCCCTAACTCATATTATCCACTATAAACTATACCCTTCTTATCCCTTGACCCATAATTCATACATCTCCTAACCCTTATACCCCTTATAACAAAACAAAAGATATAAACACTAAACCATCATTTTCATAACCCCACACCTCTAACCTTAATCTCTTATAACATTATAACCTCTAAACCCTACAATTTATCACCCCTAATTGTCAACTTTATAACACTTTTCTAAAAATTAATTCATAAACCATCTAACATTTAACCCGTTTTATCACTAACCTATATAAATTGTTATCCCTGACCCTTAACCTCTAACCCATATAACCCCTAATCACTAACTTTTAACCTCTAACATGTATAAGTGTTAATCCTTATAAACATTATCCCATTTAATCACTCACCCATATAACTACCAAACCTTTTAATATTATTGACCCTTATATCTCTCAACTTTATAACCACTTCCACCATTACCACAATCCCTTATCCTCTATATTCCCTTATTCATATAATTTCCAACCCTTCACTGCTATAACCCTTAAACCTTATGATCCTCAATAACTAAACCACATAACACCTATAAACAATGACTCCTATAACTATAAAAACTAAACGATATAGTATTTATAACTACTAAACCCTAACTCCTAATGGTTATAACCATTATAACCTTTTATGTTATATAAACCCATAAACTAACCACCCATATACTCCAACATAATTAATCATTTAAGTCTTTGTTCTATAACTCCTAATCCTTATTTTCTAACCTTAATCACCCATAAAATACCCAACCCACCAAACCCATATCACAACTAACCCATAAAACATATAGTCTTTACCCTTGTATCTCCTAACCCTTCATATCTCTTATATTAAACCAAACAAAACTATAACCCTAAGCATTATAACCCATAAAACCTTATCTCAACAGTGCCTAATGCTTAAATATTAAACCCTGTAATCCATATCCAAAAATACTAAGAATATTTTACATGCATAACCCTAAATGCAACCCCCTACAAGTTTGTAAATCCTAAACCATATAGTTCTCACACCACCCCTAACCTTTATAACCCCTAATCCCTCTATCTGTAACCTTTTTACCCTTATAACTCATAACCAGTATAACCCTTATATCCCTAATCCAAATAGCCCTTATAAACGTTCAAACCACTCACCCCTAACACTTCTTCTCTAATTACTAAAACATATAACTCATATAATCTATAACCATTATAATACCTAATTCATTCGGCCTCTAACCCTTAACTTTTAGACAATGTATCATATCTAGAATAACCTTTACACCTTATAACCCATGGCATATCTAACCCTTATAACCTCTAACCTTTATAACCCATAACACATAATCCACTTCACTCATAATCGTATAACACCTAACCTACATAAACATTTCAACCCTTATTTCCCGTACCCCTTAATCTCTCTAAAAACTCACGAATATGACCATTAACCCCTTTTTCTTATCCTCTAACCCTATATAAACCATGTCCCCTTGAAATCATAATCACTATAACCCATATAATCCTTAATGCTTAAAGTTGGTATCCCTAGTTTCTAGCACCCTAACATATATTATCCATTATTGTTATTATCTAACCTATGTAACCCGCAATGGTTAACCCTCATAACCCCTCTAACAACTAACACTTATAATTCCTCCCCTAACCCTAATAATTCCTAATTATAACTCTATAACCCATGACCAATAAAACCTCTAACTATAACCCTTGACCATTATAACCCGTAAACCTTATAAGCTTAGAAATTCCTCCCTCATTTTCTATTTTACTACTAACTCCTTTATCCCTAAGCTATATAATTCTATATTCCATCAATATAGAAACCCATATCCCCTATAACCCCTAAGCCCTAAAAATATCGAATCCATAACAACTAATCCCTAGCCTCATTCCCTAAAACACCTAACCAAAATAACCAATGTCCTTTATAATCCCTACCCACGAATGTCTATAACCCCTGATTATTTGAACCCCATACATCCTTATTTTCATCCCTTTTACTCCTAACTACATTATCCCTAAATCATAAACCCCTATAACCCTTAAATATTATAACCCATTAAAACTATACTCATTATCCTCTATAACCCCTAAACCCTAGAGCCCCTAACCCATAAAATTCATATTATCCTAAACACATAACCCTAATAACCATAATTCCTTATCACACTCCATTTATAATTATTATAAACCATATCCATCATAATCCTTACAGTCCATAACAAAATCCCTAAAACCTAATGTTCATATCACCACTAAACCCTATAGTCCTTATCATCCTTAATCCATATAAACCCTAACTCTTATAATTATTAAAACTCAATCCCAGATATATCCAAATCTTGAACCCTTATAACCCCTAATCTATATCACATATAATTATGATATACTAACATTTTTAATTTTGATCTATATAAATATTAACTCATAACCTTAATAACCCTTAATCCCTATGAGTTTTATAACCCTTAAATCATATCACATTTATAACTTCTTGTCTAACTCTATAACACTTTCCATAACTTTGTACTTGAATAATTACATCCCTAGCTCATAAACCCTATAAATTTTAATCCATATATACCTT
>ML820271.1:0-25017 GCA_009831015.1 Picea engelmannii
AGGGATTTAAATGCATCATTATGCCTCCAACAAGCAATAATAACCAAATATAATTTCAAAGTAAACTGCATAGTAGTTATATCAGCATTATACATGAGTAAACACAACAAATATAACACTTATTTTATAAAATGTGCAACCTGTTGCAGAGGATGGATGTTCCTCCCAATCGTAGCCTAGTTGTTCCAGTTCTCAACAACAAGTTACCCTTGAGTTGGGGCTATGAATACACAAGAGACGAAGGTCCTTGAGGCTGGCTAATGTCCCCCTTTTCAACAGATAAACTCTCGACTAATTCTGGCCCATCGACACACTTCCCCTCAACCTGCACAACCCAAGGGATGGAATCCCCCTTCACTATTCATAGTCCCTCAGGCCTTTCCACTCCCCTCTAGGGCTTCCAATACAAGTTGGACATGAATTCTACTTGTCGGGAATTCAAGAATTCTACAATTGCAACACAAACTTTCCCAACGAGCAAAACACATGCTTCCTGGATGAATTTCAAGCAGGCCGTCACTCCGAGGCACACAGACTCTTTCTTCATGAAATTATAGCTCCAAAAAACAACAAAACATGCCCACAACAATTGACTTCAAGCTCCAATACTTAGAAATCCATTGTTGGCCAGAAAAATTCATGTAAAAAACAACTCTCGGTGCAAAACATGAATGCATAATTCTGGTCTCCTACCCATACAAATTTCCTCTCTTTCTCATGCTTGCTTGACTTGCACTCTTCCCCAAGTTGATTGTACTCAACCCCCTGTTACACATCACAAATTCCTCACTCTTCCAGTGTCACATTCTCATTGTCGTAAGTGTCGCACTTTTATCGCAAGTGTCTTAAGTGTCATATTATCTTTCTATAAGTGTCACATTACGAACGACACCATGAAAACACTTACTACAAACCCTAGCCCGTGTTAGAAGAAGAAGCCCCATCATCTGACAGTTGAATTTTTTTTTTTTTCTATGGGAATTGCTCATCTTGACAACTTTTTGGGAAGATCAACACTACCCTGCTCATACACAGGGAGCGCTAGCACTCCTTGTCCATCTCAGAGGGATTGTTGTAGCACTCTGATGCCCATTCTAAGGGAGAGCTGAGTTGGTTGAGAAAATCTTGGGAGAAATCTCATTTTCTTTTAAAGACAACTATGGATGGATCAAGTTAGTGTGAATCGAATCTAACTCCAGGGCTCTATCTAAGAGAGATATCATAACTATTGGAGCCATATCCTCAACTAATTCCAAATATACCCAAGGTAGTTGAGCCTCTCAAAGCCTATAAATGGAGGCATTCCCATGGTAAACAAAGGGGAGAAAATCAACAAAGAATTATTTTTTTTATTGTGGATCTTTTGAGCAAGGGTTGGACGAGGAGGACTTGGAGAGGATGTTGCAACATCATCTGAAGATTGTAAGTTTCCTTTTGAAGTTCTCATTAATATACTTGGCCTATTTCCTTCAAGTATGTGTTTACATGTGCTTGTCTATTCTTGTCTTAATCTTCATAGATCGATTGATTTTATCTAATCCATTAGAGTAGGAGATAGTCATTTGTTTCTTGTTGTGCATTGCAGTTACTATTGGGAGCTTGAGGATTGGAGCAACTTGGACAAATGTCGTAAACGAGGTACATCATACTTACCCTCCTTCTCTCTTTTTCGATGGATAAAATGAATCTATAGGAATGGTAGTGTCCAAATGTAATTTTATATCTTGGTAGAGGGATCTGTAATTCAAGGGAAAGTTCACATGTCCACAGGGGAATATTCCCATAACAAAAATTGGCAACTCCACTGGGGAGCAAATTATCAGTTTTGTTCTTTCATTGGTTCATCCATGACCTTTGTCTATCCTTAGATCCTATTTTTTTATTTAATTTGTCTTTACATCTCTTTTGTCTTTGCTAAGTTGTCTCATAGAGCCTCTTACTGAATTTTCCCGAGTTACTAAACCTTTTGAAACTTTTTCTCAAACTTTCCCTAGAACTAACGCCCCTCTGCAGTTCAAGTAAGAGCGTTGTTACTTGATCAACACTCCCCTAGAGTCTACTAGGGATCTCTACAACGCTCTGGTGCTTTGGTTACCAGAGCGTCAATTTTCCTTTCTTTGGGAAATTTTAGGCTTCCTTGCTTGCTATAGTCTTTGGATCTCTTTCTCTAACTCAGATCATATTATGTTTTATCTTGTCCTCTATTTGACTCAAACATGATACCTTTCATTCTTTTTAGTCCTTATTGAGTTTGTGTTTCCTTATTGCAAAATCGACCGTTTTTTCTCAAAATTGATTTCTTTTTGCTAGTCTTCTCAATTATCTGATTGATTGGAGGTTTTCATAGGGAATATCATTGATCACATATCTATTGTTTTCTTTATCCTTGTTCCCGTACTCAATTCCCGAAGACTATAAAGCGTGCCTTTTGGCTTCTTAGTGTTTTTATTTGAGTTAATAGTTTGGTAGTTGTTTTTTTTTTCGGTCTCTTATTTATTGCTGAGAGTGTCTTTGTTTGTGTGTTGATTGCTTCTTACTTTTTCAAATCACAATAGTGAACCTTTTTCATTATTAGTGAAAGAACAAAGCATTAGACGAACATCTTAGTTGCATTCGCAATCAAACAAAGAAGTATTTGTATGCATTGGTTTTGGATATTAAAAAGGTCTTCTTTATATTTTGGCAATTGTCTGAATTCTTGTTTGAGAGCGAAATAACATAAAATTTTGCATTCGTGAGTGTTTGTTAGTGACGAAAAAAAGAAACTCTTCTCCTTCCTGTAGTTAGAAGTTCATTGAAAAGAAAGTTTGCATAGAATTATTTTTACCTTTTTGTGGAGTCGAGTCTCAAACATCATCAATTTCACTATCATTCACCCTTGTGTAACAAACAACGATGAAAATAAACGATAATTAAAATTGAACTAGAAACTTTTATTTTCTTGGATCTTTACATCAACAATAGACTAGGACTAGAGCTTTGGAATAGGCTGTGAGAATAACTCTCTAAATCATTCAAGACAAACTCAAAATCTTGTGATAGGGAGAGCAAATCCAACCTTCCTATAAGCATAACTGGGGTCCCCCTCTCACACATGGGTTAAACACGAGGTCGCATGCGAGAGAGCAATGGAGATTATCCCTTTGAGGCTTAACCAATCGTAGTAGTATGATCATATATTGGGGGTTCTTCTTCAGGATCGACTGTTTTCATTTGGTCTCAGAGCTTCATGAATTTTGAATCCGTTCGGGGTCCTCTGGAGTTTACTGGTCCATTTGTCCTCAGTTCTCTTGAAGAATTTCGGACTTGATATCCTGCCCATAAGTTCAGACTCTACTGTCGACTGTACTCACCCAAAGGCTAACTGGGAGTTGGTATCCTTAGTGGCCATAATATTTAGGGTCCTTACACGAGGTGATAGTGAAGGGAAGTCTTTGTTGTACCTGGAACAAACACTGGTCAAACTCACTCGGGCTCCTTGGAGGGTAACCCACGGGTAAAACCATGAGGGAACTTGCACCAAGGTGTAATTCTATTAAGCAGGCCGCCAACATAACTGGTCCACCTGCTCATATCCTAGCCCCTTCTCAATTTGATCACACGATGTTGGATTTCATAACCAACTAGTGTAAATTTTCAGACCCCACCCAGTTTAAAGTCTCGCTGATTTTTATCAGTGTTTAATGCCCAAAACCCATATTTATGACAACCATAAATACTCTGCATATAAATAAAATTTCAGAACTGAAACATGAGGATTATGAACAACATTTAATGCAGAAATAAAATTATATCAGCAACACCATATTCATAAAATAAAATGCATAGAGATTTTTGGTCTAACAATGACCTTGGAAAAACCCACAAGGGGAAAACCATTGAGAGAGGGATTTTTATTATTTCAGAGCTCTGAGAAAATGTCTTTTACTGCAGCCATTAATTTCATAAATTAAATACAGACTTATCTCGAAAACCGTGCCAAGTTTCCACTTCAAAATCTGAGCCAAACTCCTCGAAATTTGTGCCTGAATTTCCTGTACATGTGCACAGGTCAGCTCCTCGATTTATATGCCATTGTTGTTGTACATATACCCTTGAAATTCATGCCAAAACCAACAACCCAAATTCTGTGCAATAAATGATTGTACATCCACCTAGGAAAGCATGCGAACTTTCCAAAAAACTGCACAACAATGACTCCTCGATTTATGTGAAATAAAACAGTAGTACGAGCTTCATAAATCGCTACAGTATGGCCCAATAAATGTGTTGTACCTTCACCTCCAAATATGTGCCAATATTCAGTTGTACAATATGCTCAAAATCCATACAGTATGGCCTCCTAAAATTGTTGTAATTATCTCCTCGATTTACGTGCCCAAGCTTGCCTCGATATGTATGCCCTTAGAAAAAAATGTGTCTCTCTTTGTCTGCTCGACTTCTCGCTTTCCAACTCTCTCAAAAGATGCACCAACAACCATCAAAGGGTGTGCCCTCCTTACCATAATTGAATCAATGAGGAGAAGGTGAAAGGTCATCTTATCCAATGGCTGAGATTAGATGAGATGAGTGGTGGAGATTAAATCACTTAAGTTACCCACTTTCCCTAAGCTCAAAAAGTCACATTTTAATTTACATCTCATAAATTAAATTACTAGGGTCCACATTAGGCATTTTATCACCCCTTGGGCGCCTAGGTGATGAGAAACACTTGCCTAGGTACTTTTTAATTATTTTTAACACTCCCTCTTACCAAGGAAGGTGTTACTCACCGCTCCAAGCTTGTCCCTGAAGAATACAAACTTGCCTTTTCCCAAGGCTTTAGTGAGTATGTCCGCAACCTGTTCATCTGTAGATATGTATTGTAGCTCAACTGCTCCTCTTTGAACATAATCTCGGATGAAGTGATATCGAATCTCAATGTGCTTAGACCTGTCGTGAAAAACTGGATTCTCAGAGAGTTTGATACAACTCTGATTGTCACAATAAATCATAGTGGGTCTCAACTGCACGCCAAATAATTCCACCAACAACTTGTGAAGCCAAAGGGTCTCACAACTAGCCTGACCGACAACCATATACTCAGCCTCTTTAGAAATCAAAGCCACTAACTTTTGCTTCTGATTGAACCAAGACACCACTGTTGATCCCAATTCGAAACAACATCCAGAAGTACTCTTCCTATCACTGAAACATCCTGCCCGATCTGAATCTGTATAGCCCACCAATCAAACTTCATCCCCTCTCGGATAGTCCATAACATAATCCATTGTACCACAAAGATACCTGAGCATGTGTTTTTCTTCCACCCAATTCACTCTCCTAGGCACCACCATAAACTGACTAAGAGTGTTGACAACAAAACAATAACTGGTATGGTGTTGACCAAATACATCCATGAACTGATCAATTGATGATATAAACTGGGATCAACCAACTGTGACTTAGAAGCATGAAGCTTCTTCTAGTTAGTAATCATGGGTGTGGTCATGGGCCTACAATCCTCCATCTGGAATCTCCTCAGAATGTCACAAGCATACTTCCCCTGTCCCAGAAAGATGTGTCCAGGCTCCTGCCAAACCTCCAACCCCAAAAAATAATGCATCAGTCCAATATCTGTTCTGCAGATAAACTTCAGTGTAACATGCCTCAACCCAAAGAAAGAGTGGAAACCCCTGATCATGTATAATGGCTCTCACAGCCCCAACTATGGCCATGTTCTTCCTCTCAACAACCCCATTCTGCTATGGGATGTAGGGAACACTCAACTCCCTCTTGATGCCCTCTCATGCACAAAAGTCATTAAAATCCTTGGAGGTATACTCACCCCCATTATCTGTCCTTAGTATTCTGATTTTCCTCCCAGTTTGTTCTCCACAAGAGTTTTAAACTCTTGGAACCGATTTAATACCTGTCCTTTGGTATTCATGAAGAAAATCCAAGACTTCCGAGAGAAGTAATCAATGAACATGACATAGTACAAACAACCACTCAAAGATGCAAAAGACATGGGACCACATACGTCAGAATGAATCAGATCAAGTATAACTGTTGCTCTGCTCCTGGTGCTCTGTACTGAACTCTGGCACTCTAGTCACAATCTCCCTTAGTATCCTCAGAGCCCCATGATGCAAATGGACCATCCTCCTATGCCATAGCTCACAAAGATCATTGTTGTTGGTAGTATGATACAATGCACTAGCTGGATGAAACATGAGCTTGTACAACTTCCCATGTCGAGTCCCAATCACTTTGGTCAAAGTGATAATGGACCCCTTGGGAAATAGGAGCACCTGTCCATCACGAAAAAACACCTCATATCCCCTATCCTCAATAGTAGAAACTGAAATCAAGTTCTTCTTCAAGCCAGGAACATATAGGACATCTCTCAACAACATGGGAGGTAGTGACTCCCTCTGAAATGTTACTGTCCCACTACCAACTGACCTGACCAATCGATCATCTCCAAGCACTACCTCAAGATCACCAATCTGTGTAAGATCTGTCAAATTCTCACGTACACATGTCATATGGCAGGAGGCACCACTATCAATATACCAAACACTGGAATGAGTGGATCTAGTGGAAAGACATACCACTAATGAAAACTCCTTATCAAACCTAGTGGAAAACTCCTCCACCTCTGTTGAAGTTGATGTCTGCTTCTTCTTCTTGTTAGGAAATTGTCCTGCATAGCACCCAAACTTGTGACATGCAAAGCACTTGACTTTGCTCATGTACTTCTTTCCTTCACTCTTCAGTTTGTTTCCTCCCTTAGGACCCTTTTTAAATTTCTTCTTGTTGTTGGCAACAAGATCCACATTCTCCTCATCATTACCAGTAGATGAACTGCCATGCACATAATGTCTCCGGGTTTGTTCCTGAACAAAGTCATCCCAAAGACGTTCCCACTTGGGAAGATTCTCCCTCACCACAATGCCCTCAACAAAAATAGCCCATTGTTTGGTCACCCCATTCAATGTTGTCCTCACAAGTTCACTATCAACAATTGCCTCCCCAATAGCTACAAGTTCATCTCTCAGCTGTGTCAACCTGGTAAGATATGTGACCACATTTTCAACCTTGGTCATTTTAATTCTTTTCAGTTTCTCTCTCAAAACCATGTTCTGGTTCTCATTTGTACTTTGATACAACTTTGTCAAGGACTCCCACATCTCATAGGAATTTTTCTTCCCTGTCACACAAGGAATCAAATGGTCCTTGATGGCATCAAGGATGATTCTTTTAGCCTTGATACTGTTCTTGGTGTCGGCTGCTAGAAGAGTAGGATCTGTAGGTATATTTACTGGGTTTGTTGTGGAGTTCTCAACAATGTCCCATAACTCATTCTCCCGCAGAGTCAAAACCATTCTCTCCTTCCAAGCACCAAAATTTACCGCCCCATCAAGTTTGTCCTCAACCCTTAAACCAATAGCCATTGACCCTTCTCAGCTGAAAATCAAAATTCCAAAATCTGTCTGGTGAAGTAGCTTCTATCCTCTTCTCTGTCTTGCTGATTTAAATATGGAATTCTCTTCAACTCAACTCTGATACCATGTAAATTTTCAGACCCCACCCAGTTTCAAGTCTTGCTGATTTTTATCAGTGTTTAATGCCCAAAACCTAGATTTATGACAACCTTAAATACTCAACATATAAACAAAATTTCAAAACTGAAACATGAGGATTCTAAACAAAATTTAATGCATAAATAAAATTATATCAACAGTGTTATCACTCCAAGAGTCACTCGAGGTTGTAGGTTGAGTAAGCTTGGTAACTTAATCAAATGTTCAATAAAATGTATAAAAATGGATAAAAAATGGATCAAAATGAATGATTTACTCAATAACTCCCTCACTCAAGACTCACTTGAATACATTCAGACAAAAAAAGGCCCTCAAAGGTATTGATTAGATGGTTTTACATACTGAGATGGATGAAGAACGCTTACTATACTAGCAAGATCATGTACATTAAAAATACATATGAAAGGCTGATTATAACAAGGAAAAGTACTTGTAGTTTTGTCTACCAATGCAATGATAAAAGGACTTTCATAAATCATTGTATAAACAAAGATAAATGACCATAACATTCATCCATTGACAAGTACAGAAAGAAATATATGAAATGAGGAATCTGAACAAATACAAAGAGAAGTGATTATATTCCAATATGTGCTTCAAAAGGTCTTGTACAAAAGAGTCTCCAAGTTCGAACCCCCCCTTAGCTCCTCCCTTTGGTCCTATTTATAGAGATTACATGCTCATCTAGATCCAAAATAAATGGATCTCATAACCTCTTCACCTATCTTTAGTTATCCAAGTCAAATTCAAATTTATGAGGTGGATGGAAAATACAAACTGTCAAATTTCTGGAAAATGATGCTAAAAGATTCACCTATATCTCCCGAATCCAAAGAGATGTTGGAAAACTGAGCGAGGTTTTTGAAGAGGAGATCGTGCTTGTGAAAAAACTCTCTAACTTTCCAAAAATACCTTTCTAGCTCATCATAATCTATCTCCAAAAAGATGACTAAAACATGAAAACACAGATTTCCAAAATCTAGTCATATTCCTACAATCTAGGTTTTGATCCCTAGAATGTTTCCATTGAGGAAACAAAGTGCCACCTACATGATTTGATGGGGAATGATCTTATATTTGAATATATGTGGCCACCTTGACCCAAAAATCCTCTTTCCAAGTCGAATTTTGACCAAATCTCGTCCATGTTGAAAGTTTGAAGAGTTGGTAGCGGAATACACACGAAAGAGACAATTTGCACTACAAACTCCTGTAGGTGACTGTTTTAATTTTTTTTTTCTAAAATTATTTGAAAACCTGAAATGAATGCTGGAAAAGGCTGCTTTAAGACTTGAACTTTGACTTCATAACATATTAAATGTGGCAATTTATTAGACTTAATCATTTAAACTTCCCCATACTTCATTTTGCAAAAACGGTTTATGTTAAAATGTAATACTCCAAGTGCTTTAGACAAACACTCAATGCCTTTGGAATTGCTGCTTGGAAGATGAATACCTTGCACCCTTAAGAGAACCATTTTCCATACTGTCACTATAAACATATCCCTCTTTGATAAATTCCATGAATAAACTCTAAAAACAGAGTATGCTTGTGATATGCATTTCTTATGTATTTAGCATTTGCTAGCATTTTTTATATTCAACACAAACTAATAAAGAGGTTCCTCTATGTTGCTACCATATGCATATTCCTATGGAATCGAATCATACATCAATGAAGAATTAAAACAGAGTATATCTTCATTGTAGGTTGTTGCATACCAAAACCCTAAGGACAAAAGCTTTCTTTGTTTCTTTGCAAACCTTAGTAGTTTTCCTTTGATGGCGAGCTGCAGCTTTAGAAGAGGATCTCAAGACTTGATGATGATTTAAGAACCTTGAAAAACTTTCTTGATATACCTTTTTCACTTCAAAAGTCTTCAAATGAAAAAATAGAGCTTTCTTACAAGTTGGTAGCGCACATGATGGCAAACTAGCTATTTGCGCTACCAACTTGTCATCATGGAGAATAATGACAAATAAAAGGTCAAGTTATGATGTGATGTGTAGTGATGGGTCATTATGGACCATGAATGGCTCTTACAACATGTGACTCACTCTTAAGAAAAAGATGACTTGACTTTAGTCATAAAATTTAGGACAAAAACCGTAGATGACCATTTAGTCACCTATCAACTTTATTTGACATGACCAAATTTTGGTGAAAAGATTGATTTGAGAGGCTAACTTTCTAGGAGCTAACAAGAAACACCATATTCAGAAAATAAAATGCGTAGAGATTTTTGGTCTAATAGTGACCCTGGAAAAACCCACAAGGGGAAAACCATTGAGAGAGGGATTTTTATTATTTCAGAGCTATGAAAAAATGTCTTTTACAATAGTCACTAATTTCATAAATTAAATACAGACTTATCTCAAAAACAATGCCAAGTTTCCACTTCAAAATCTGAGCCAAACTCCTTGTAATTCATGCCTGAATTTCCTATATATGTGCATAGGTAAGCTCCTCGATTTTTGTGCCCTTCTTGTTTTATAGATACCCTTGAAATTTGTGCCAAAACTATCAGCCCAAATTCTATGCAATAAATGACTATACGGTCGCTTAGGAAAGCGTTCCAACTTTCCAGAAAACTGCACAACAATCACTCCTCGATTTATGTTCAATAAAACAGTAGTACGACCTTCAGAAATCCATACGGTATGGCCTAATAAATGCATTGTACCTTCACCTCGAACTCTGTGCTAATATTCAATTGCACGGTCTGCTCAAAATCCGTACAGTATGGCCTCCTAGAATTGTTGTACTTATCTCCTCGATTTGCATGCCCAAGCTTGCCTTGGTATGAATGCCCTTAGTAGCAAATGTGTCTCTCTTTGTCTGTTTGAATTCTCTCTTTCAAGATCTCTCAAAAGATGCAACAACAAATCTCAAAGGGTGCACCCTCCTTACCCTGATCGACTTAATGAGGAGAAGGTGAAAGGTCATCTCATTCAATGGCTGAGATTAGACAAGATGAGTGGTGGAGATTAAATCACTTAAGTCACCCACTTTCCCTAAGTTCAAAAAGTCACCCTTTAATTTACATCTCATAAATTAAATGACGAGGGTCCACATTAGGCATTTTCTCACCCCTTAGGTGCTTAGGTGATGAGAAACACTTCCCTAGGTACTTTTTAATTATTTTTAACAACTAGTACATTCATTGAGAGAAGACATTGTTTTGCTTGTTGGTTTTCTAGATTTCTCAGCTAGTGTTGTTTGTTTACTTTAGTTGTCCTTAAAATTGGTACTATGGCCGATATAGGTCTTCGTAGATCACATAGGATGCAAGGGTTTCCTCCATAAGGCTACAAACCCCTACCTTCTAACTCACCTGAAGACACTTACCGTGAAGAGGTCGAAAACCATTCAGACATTGGGAGTGCTACCACTCCTTTGATAGAAAATACCGAGAGAGCTTTAGTTGTGGTTCAGGAAGGTTCCACCCTTCCTGTAAACTCAACTTTGGCAATTCCTCACGATCCACTCATTGTCTGAGTGGACTCCTCCGGTAACATTGTAGTAGAATATTACCCGATCCTACCATCACAACCATATGATCAACTAGACATGGAACCAATACATCCAACTTTCAAAAAAGAATACACTACCCTTGTCCTCTCTACTGAGATGGTAAATCCAGAACAAAATCATATTCGTCCTATATGGAGAACTCGATCAGGTTGGGATCTTTATGAAATATTTAATTTTGGACAACCACTCTTTGACCCTCCAAATGCATCTATCACTACCAGTGTAGATACAGGACCATCAGGTCAGGCTATTGACCATCCCGTCAATCAAACGATCAATTCCACTACCACTTCCAGATAGGTTAAAAGTGAAAGATGATTCGTGTTACCTAGTCATTTGCAAACTACCCTGACAGTTATGCCTACCATCCCTCTTCAAGCAACAACTTCATATACTCCACAAAATGATGTTGGGACACCTTCACATCAAAGGATGCAAAACCCTTCCACACAACAAAACCCTACTCGGGGGAAACCCCCATTCAGTGGAAAAATCCCTACCGGGGGCAACCATCGCTTGGATCACAAATTTTGACTGGGGGGAAACTCCCTTTTACCGCTCAAATCCCAGTTTCTACCCAATCGATGGCAGGGGGACAATGCCAAGCTTCATTTACTGGAAACCCATCACAAACCTGGGGACCATCCCAGGGAGGAATTTTTCATTAGCCACATCAGGGAGGATCATCAAAACCCAACCCACAAGGAGAAATCTTAAATCCCAATCCTTTTGGATTACATTCTGGACAAGCCTTCCCAAGGGTCTCAAATCCCACTTGGGGTCCTCAAGGCCATCCATCTTTTCCTCTCCAAGGAAAAATTCCTTACCCTCCTTAAGGTCAACCTAGTTACTCTCCTCAAGGGAAAAATAATTATCCGCCTCAAAATATTCAACCTAACTATCCTCCCTTGGGTTACACTGGTTATCCTCCCTCGGGGAAAATGGGTTTCCCTTCTCCTTTTATGCAAATTCCTCAACAAATGAATCCTGCTTTTGCTGGTGAAAATCAACAGCATATGGGAGGACCTGCTAGATACAACTATCCACCACAACTAGTTTACGGTCCTACTGGTGTTCCTATGCCACACCAGTATCATCCTCAAGCGAATTGAGAGTTACCGTTCTTAGCCACTTTAGATCTATCGGATCTGTCGAGATTAACCAACGATCCCACATTACACTCCCCTTTTTGGCCCGTCGTTCCTGCCAAATTACCTTCTGATATTCCAAAATTTGATGACAAACCTGGTGAAGACCCTAATAATCACGCTATGAATTTTCATTTGTGGTGTTCATCAAATTCATTGATGGATGATTCTATCCATTTACGTCTTTTCCAGTCTACACTTACGGGTTCAACAACTAAATGGTACATTGAATTACAACGCGAAACTTTTCAAGATTTTAATTCACTTGCTATGGCTTTTCTCACCCACTTCCAATTGCATGTCCACTACAAAATCAACACATAACTTTTGACCTCCCTTTGTCAAATTAACTTTGTACATATTTCTGATCATATTCATGAATGGAGACGACGACGATGGTTGATCAAAGCAACCATTCTCGACCAATTTCTAGCGGAATGGTTCACAAAATCTATATTACCCGCTATTGCTCAAGATGTAGGCATGGGTGGTGTAGTTACGGAAGAGGAATACATTGTTTGTGCTGAGTATCTGGATTTGGTTTACTCCCAATCTACTACTTTATATGAATTGATTCCAAACGCTCCTGGTACATCAACCGATCCATCAAAACCATCCTCCATCGCTCATTCGGATGGAGTTATCGATTCTGTCAAAGCCTAGTCCAGTTCACAGTTGACCGACACAACCAATCATTCAATTGCTACCTCAACTACCGAGCAGACTCCACTCTCATCAAACTCCACCCAAACTCAAGTATCTGAAGTGAATGCAGTCCAATTTGCTTCTCCACAAAAATAAGGGGGGAAAACAAAAAACTAAGAATAAACCCAAGAAAAATAATAATCAAACTGAATATCTAAAAACACAAGCACAACCACCTGCTATTGAAAAGAAACATCAGCGCAAACTGAAATTTCCATGTCTCATTTGTGGTGAAGACCACTACACACAAGACTGTCCTCATTGAGACAAAGTTGCTAAATTTTTTAAAGGAAATTCTCAAGCCGTTGTATTGACGCATCCTTTTCCACAACAACAGTCATTGGTTGCAAAAAATCTTGCACCTCCAACATGAAGTAATCCAAGTAATTCTCCTGATGAGGAAGCTTCATCAAGTTGACACGTTTATATGTTTAATGGGGTAGATTTGACTACTCACACAACGACGTATGACACACCACCAGGTAAACTCGGTAAGGAAAATGTAACTACTAGAGCTGCACTAGATCCACCATCTGCATCAGTTACTCCTTCGTCTCGACCACTCCAGATTGAGAAACCAAATTTTGACTCTATCTTACACCCATCAATGAGCACAATCCGAAAGTCGACCTTTAATCCTAATTCTTGTGTTGCTCAAAACTACAACATTGTTGAAGATTTGGCCCAAACACCTTGCGCTATGTTAGCTCTCAAAGTTCTACAACACTTCCCTAGCTAACATAGAACTCTCTTGGCAGCCATTAGAGTTATATATCCCATCATCCAATAATATCACATTCAACCTGGATAATTTCAAATCACGACTCTCTCACCAACTTACTTTCCAAATTGATGTCATCGTCCATAATCAACATATTTTTCTTATGATCTTGGATGAGGGGGCCTCCACATGTATCATGTCCTTGGCTTATTGGAAAGGACTTAAATCACCTGGTCTTAATCAATCTCCCACCATGTTAAGAGCATTTGATGGAAGAGGTTTTCGACCTCATGGATTATTACAATCTTTAGTTGTTCAACTGGGAGGAAAAATTGTTTATGTAGATGTTGAAGTAGTCGATGCTCCCCTCGATTATAACTTGTTGCTAGGAAGAAGTTGGTTCTATGCTATGAATTTTTTCGCTTCATCAATTTTTCAATGTGTCCAATTCCCTCATCAAGGTAAAATTGTGACCATCGATCAATTAGATTACTGCACCCTTGATGCTCGCAGTCAAACAACCAGCAATATTCCATTTTTGGGGGACTCAAAAGTTACTTATGAAAGTGTTGGGGTAGGTCTCTGTTGACGCTTGAATCTGTTAGGACCAAAACCACAACCTCACGAGGATACAAATCCCCCTGCGTTTTATAGAGGTGGTACTCCTTTGTTATGATTTTCGTGGGACTCGAGGTCTTCAGAATGTGGGACTTTTATAGAAGTTCATCATAGTAATCAAAAGGAAGTAAAAATATATAAAAACAAAAAATGTTTTATTTTATTTTAAGGAAAGTTTTTGAGAGTGGACCAAGAACCACACACATTCATACATTTAAAGCAAATAAACAAAATTTCCTCACATTCATCATAGTAGGTGTTATCACTAAAAAATCGTCCACAACATTGCACACAATGGTTGAAGAAAAATGTCAATGCCAACAACAATTAGTCCACCTACAACACTAAAGTCCATGAAAAGGCAAAAACCTATACAATTGGGTAAAAAATCAAAGTGCGCAAATTCACCAAATGAAGCGCGTGCACAGTGCACAGTATGCGTAGGCCAGCACATCCTTCAGCGTGCACTTTCGCAAAATGCGTGACTGTCTACAAGAAAAGTCACGCACTTCTATGAATGACGCATTTATGGATCTTGTCGACCCCTCAACCACTTCTAGTCTGACCCCCAACATGATTTGACACTCATATATGAGCGAAATCTAGCTTGGGAGCTAGTCTAGGGCTAGAGGGTGCCCTAAAAGGCTCCTTGTTCACACTATGAACCAATTACATTTTTCCATGAATGAATGCTATAAATAAGAGCCATGGGTGTGCTAAGAAACCAAGATCTTCAATGTATTGTTATGCTGCAAGAATTTTTCCTTGAGAATCCACTTTTCTCTTTGAAGCCTTCAAACACTGTTGCAATAGGTCATTCCACTCACCTCTTGAGGGAATAGGCATTGTTGTTTTTCACCATTTGTCATTTATTCCATTGTATGGAGAGAAGATCTCTCAATTAGGGAACTCAAGAGCCCTCCCAAGGAGGAAGAGTGGACGCATAAGTCCTTGCCTTTCTCTACGGTGTTTTTCCTACTAATCTATTGATCCATTGGTAGCATTATGTTGGTCATTGTTTGATTTTCATGGTTCTAAGTTTCTCAAGCTTTCTAACATTTATTTCTTAGTTGTTTTTAGTTATATTTCTTTGTTTTCATGTGTGTTTGGTTTGTCTAACCCACTCACAAACTTCTGTCTTGTTTAGCAGGATTATCTAAACATGCAAGTGTTGTTGTTTTGCTCACCCAAAGGACAAAACCAATACAACAGATTGGCGACCATACTAGGGATCGATATCAAATTCCTCTTTATTTGAGCCTTGAGAGCACTTCATTTTGATTGTTTTTCCTTGCAGGTACAAAAATTGGCCTAGCCCAACATGCCAAAGTCAAATTTAGAGCTAAGGAAGGAGTATTTCACTTGGAAATTTCTCCCCAGACACGTGACAGGAAGTGTGCGACTTTTCAGGCCCATAGATGCACACTCTACGTGAAACAAGCTTCATTACTCTGTGCATTGTGTGCCCTCTGCACACCTATAGCTAACATAGGCAATTAGGGGGTAAAAAAAATCACTATTCTCCTCTTTTGCTTTGTTGCCACATGGATGGCTCATTTGGCTTGTGAAATTTTAAGTTGAAGTTATTGCTTTCATACACAATCACTTAAATTGGGACTAGAAGTTAATTTTGACCCTCAAGTATGCTCTTCCTCCGCACCCTAGTGTGATCTCAGGAATCAGAAAGGTGGTTAGAAGGACATTTCATCTCCCTTGAAAAATCTTTAGGAGAGGACAAAGCCCCCATACGATTCCTCTTAGTTTTTTGAAAGCATCTTAAAGCTTTGTAAGGGCCCATACACGCCCACATGTTTGCAATATTAGGATAGTTTCTTAAAATGCTTTCTTAGTTTAGATCACAATCTAGGGAAGTTTAAAGATCAAAGTAACGGGCCCATACATGCCCACATGTCTACAAATGTAGGATAGTTTGAAAGTTTTCTTAGTATAGACAACATTCTAGGGAGTTTAAAGGATTTGTAAGGACTCATATGTGCACATTTCTAGTTCTTTAGGGCTTTAAATATTCTGTAAGGTTGTACCAAAGAAACATAGTAAGCTAGGTAAAGAAGATGGCCCACAAGAAGTCCACATGGTGCAATCTCACACTTAACTTATTAAAATATTTGCACACTTGTCACTTTCTTGCACATAAAGCCACTCCTCACACACAAAATTTCTATTAGAATAGTGGAGGTCGAAGTAGGTTTTCTCCAAAGGAATTCCGAAAGATCTGACTACTTCTTTGGAAATTATCCACACCCAATTTAATCAAACAAGGTTGTTCCATGACCCCAATCTCTCAGCCCACCACATCTAAAAACTTTCTGATAAACACACTAAATTTTCCTCCACAGGAGGTGCCAAAAGAATTTTTTAAGTCTAGGTAGGATCTCAGGGGTAGGCATCCAAATAACCCACCATTATCAGGTTCTCACATTTTCAAACAATAGAAGTTGAGAACTAGGGAACTTTTAAATCCTCCAAGTCAAGTGTTCCTACACCATAAGGCAGGGAGATACCTGTGAAGGGTCGAAGGCTGAGGTTTGGTTGTTTTGCGAATCCCCCCTTGAGTCACCTAACTCTTATGAGGGTATCTAGCCCGTGACCCATTTTTGAGGTCGAAAATCTAAATGTCGCACTTTGACCGAGGTACTTAGTTGCCAAAACTTAGGATATCCACCCAAGTGGCGATTGTGGGCTGCAATCGCACCTGGATCAGATTTTGTGTGGCTATTGGGAAATATCACCAGTTCTTTCGGGATATGCACCCTCTATCCCTCACTATAACTGATTATTTCAACCTTCACTAGTTCCTCTTTCGATGGCTTCAGACCCCACTGTTGAGTTCTATTGGAAGACCCAATGTTAATTGAGAGGAAGGATGATACGTCTTTTAGGACATGAGCATTTGTTTTTATTGTTCCCCCACGCGGACAAAATCCACCCATCCACATGCTTGTTTATTTATAGTTGATTTATGTATGATGTTCATTTGATTACATGAAAATGTGAGTTATTCTATTTTGTGAAAGTCAAAAAGTATACAAATCTCTTGTTCATTTATTTCTCTCTTGTCACCATTTGCACACATTCACTTTGCGAGCCGGAAACCATAGGGGAACCACAGAATCCCCGTCGTTCCAGACGCTTGTAGAATCTCCCTCCTATTCTAGGAGGAGTCCCTAGTCTTGCCAGCTCACCGACTCAAGCCCCCGCGAGTGCTACTATTTTGGGATCAATTTTACTTGGTTCCACTTTGCTTGGGTCCAATTCCCAAGGCCATCCATCCATTAGTTCTCCTTCACAAGGAGGCGGAGGTCAAACTTCTTCTAAAGGAAGAAGTATGACCCCACCAAATCCCTATCAAGGGACAAGTCCACTTACCCACACAATGGATGGAACTAATCCTCCACCAAATCTTCCTATGCCATACTTGGAATCCCTCAACATTCTTGATTTGACCAAACTCATGAATGATCCCATTTGACATGACCCCACATGGTCCAATATGCCTACCAAACTGCCTTCATATATTCCAAAGTTTGAAGGAATACTAGGGGAATATCCCGCCAACCATGTTATGACCTTCCACTTATGGTGCTCTTCAAACAACATCATGGATGATTCCATCCGCTTGAGGTTATTTCAAAGAACTCTCATGGGTTCATTAGCCAAATGGTATGTGGACGAAAAATCAGGGTCCCATGTGACCTTTGAATCATTTGCCAAGGCCTTTTTGTCCTTTTTCCATCTACCAGTTCGTCATGATACTCGCTTAAAACTTCTCTTGGAGTTCAAACAAACCACTACTATCCATATAACTGACCACATCCATGAATAGTGTTGGCGACTGTTGGTCTCCAGTTTTGATCATATTTTTGCCTATATTACATTCCAAAGACCTCCATTTCTATACCCAGTACCACCCCTTTTGGCCTTGTTTTGACATAATTGACATCTCCCTACCATTCAATGGGGCTATTTAAGGTATCTTTACATTTCAGCTATTTTTATGCATTTTGATGCTTTAAATTGATATTGGAACTAATGTCGCTTGGGTTAGGTACCACTTCTATTTTTGGAACAGGATTGCTAGTACCAGGTACCGACTCGTACCCCGTGGAGATACCAATGAAGACGCTCAAGATCTGTGCGTTATGGTCAGATGGGAGACAGCGAGATTCACACGACAGCTGGAGTTATCGCTCACAGGATGATTGAAGGCATAATGATAAAGCTGAGTCGTTAATTCTTCATCGCTCACACTTCGTGACACTACATGTCACGAAGATGTGAAGACCATTTTAAACTTGATTCTAAGCTATTTTCGGATCGGGGATCCGTTTGTCTTTATGTATTTTGCTTTAGACTGTTATGAAAAGGATTTTTATATATAACCGGGAGATCACTCCTGAGAACGGTTGGATTATGTTATGTCGAGAACACATGTTTCTAAATACAAAACTGCTGTTGCGTTATGCTACTTGACTGATATACGATTTGAGTATTTCTTTCCCGAGTTAATGAAGCGTGAAGTTTACACAGTGATCACATAGAATGATATAGTTGGTTCTGGTTATTACTTACAGCGTTTGTGCCGTTTGGTTGGGCCCGCCAAACAGGTGCAAGTCACTGCTTCACTTTGTCATAGATTTAGTTATTTCAGTGTGTTCGTGTTTGCTTACATGATAGGTTACAGTTTCAGAATTAACTCGTTCAAACTCGTGTTTATTTATTCTTCAACCAAATCGTTCCAGCATACTGATATCTTTTGAGTTGATGAGTATTGAATGCATGTTTGATTCCTGTAGGGTTTAGAGCACGAACTTGGTTGACTGGTTTTTAGTTTTCAATTCGAACATAACTTAGAGTTTGAGTGAACTTTGCTTTGTTAGATAGTTAGTTACCCTGCTTAATTAGAATAGTTAGATTACAGTTAAATCAAAGGAAGCATCCGGTACCAGTAGGGTAAGTAGGTTATTGCTCTGTTTTCCTGTAGACAGACTTAGGTTCATGTGTAATGTTCAGATTAAATGCATTTTAGGAAAGACTCTTTTTGTCATGGCTTGAATCGAAATGGTGATGATAGATGATTAAAAGTAGTGGTGGAATAATCTTGTGAAATCACACTTCTGCATGGAAATAGAAGCACCAGCATTTAAACATAGGACTGTTTTCTGTTAATGACTTAGATAGGAAATGCTAAGTTTCAGGATAATCATTAGGATTCAAGTTCTAGAGTAAGTTTGTGTTTTCTGCTAAGGATAGCATTCAGATAGCGATTAGAGCCTTACCCGCACATACAGTGTAGCAACTCAAAGTTTACCAACCCTGGTTTGACAATTTAGTGTTTCAGGTCATTCAAATATTCAATATTAGCAGCCTGACAGCGACGTAGTTTGTATAAAGTGGAAACCACCAAAGAACACCGTCTTGATTGCTTTCTTAAATCACTCATCTTTGTTATCACCAAGGATGTAGCATCCATTTTTCCTTAGTCAGAAGAGGAAGCTATCAACAAGGCCCAACAATTTGACCTCATCTATTCTCAGTCAGGTTACTTAAACACAGTATTGCCTGATGCACCCCGACCCATACCATTCGGACAAGACAAACTTGAGATGTCCCACATTGCAGATGGGTTGATTGGTTATATGATCCATATCATCCCTTACGACCACCCGACACCCACTTATGGGGCACATCCATATCCACAACCATATGGAGGGACGTCTTATTACCCTCCTCCCACTCACCAACAGTCATATCCTGTTGCTCCTCCTCCACCATCGGGTGGACCCTCACTGGTACCTATGATGCATCCGGTCTCTCAACCAAGTATGAGTTCACCTTCAACTCCTGCATATAACCTCAACAGTAGTGGAAGTGCTTCATCTTCCTACATGGCATATGGATCATCTCCACAAAATAATCTGTATTTTCCATTTCCTGGTCCTCCATAGTCGGTTGCTCCTCCACTGGGAAAACCACATGCCGATGTTAACTTTGTTCAACCCTCTCCCATTCAACAACTTTAGAATTTTGAGCAATTGAATATGGAAAATCCGGCCCATCCGCCGAATAATTCCAGGAAGAAAGGAAAAAACCGAAACAATAACAGCCCAAGACCAGGAGGAAATAACCCCCAACAAAACCATCCCGCTAGGGGAAACCAAAATTAGGGAAATCAAAACCCCCAAGGGGCACCAATAAAAATCAACCACGACAAGGGAAGAACAATAACCTCAGAACTAACTTCCCTTGCGCTCTATGTGGTGGGTATGGACATTATACACACCATTGCCCCCAAGTTTTTGATTTCAAACGGATGAAAGAATCCATGAACACGCAACGTCCTTCAGTGCCACCTGCTCCTCAATAGGCCCCACAACAGTATTTGCAACTACCACCTCCAGCCTTTTTACAAAAACCTATTCCAAGAAAAGGTGTGATGAATACCCAACATGAAGTACACCCTGCTCCACCCCAAATGGGGAAGTATCAAAACCCAGGTCCCAATCAACTTGGAAATCCGGTCGATCGCAACATCCTCCTTACCAGCAAAGAAGAGATTCTTCTGTAAACATGCGGTCATCAATACAGTATTCCCCCCTGAATTTACCCCAACCACCTCAGAAGTAGCTCCATCTATAGTCAGACAACCATTGATGATTCCATGCCCTAACACTGAACCAAACCCTCGTATACCCCGTATGTCGTTACGACGGAACGTACATAACCCTCATGCGAGGGCAACCCATAACTAGAGTCTAGTCGACGACTCAGCATAGTCTCTTGTAGCCATGTCTATATTGGAGGTCCTCCAAACCTGTCCAAATCAACGGAAATCCTTGCTTTCCACCTTGGGGGCAGTCGACCTAGCTGATACTAGACTCATCACTTTTGATCTAGATAGCAGAGAACCACACCTCCCTGCCTTGGTAGTTTTTTAGATACCAATTAAGATCCAAAACATAACAGTTCATTGGTGTATCATCGATGAAGGTGCATCCACATGCATCATGTCCAAATTAGTATGGAAAAAAATCGGCTCACCTGAGCTAGCTAGTACCATCCGCCATCACCCTGCGAACTTATGATGGTCAACCATCATCCCCTGAAGGGATCTTCCAAAGTATCCCCTTAGAACTTGGGGGCAAAACCATCTTAATCGACATTGAAGTTATTGACGCCCCACTTGATTATAACATCTTGTTCGGACATAGCTACATGTATGCTATAAAGGTGGTAGCCTCTTCTGTGTTTTGAATGATGATGTTCCCCCACAACGGGAAAATCATCACCATCAACAAACTTACACATTACGAGCCTAATCATTCCGCCAACATTGATAACATTCTCCCCCTTGTCTGTACTAGATCAGATGTTTTTTTGGTCATCGACATGGGTCTTGAAATTTTCAAGGACCCCTCCTTGTTGTGGGCATATCATGGAGCACCACCTGTCCTACACCCTTGAACACAAGTGTGTGTAGTATCTTCTAATGGAACCGATATCATATACAATACTCCTCCCACATCGAAGATCCACCAGTTGGAGAACTATTGCCTCGTAATTCCCTGAGAACCCCACTGCACCACTTATCCTAGATTCCCCCCCCCTCTAGGGGAAAATCCTGGTTTGGGAGACAATCCCTCAAGCCATTACCCAAATTCCCTTTGTCTACCCCCCACCTAGAGTCCAAGCATTCCAGGTAGTTGCTACTCTCATCCTTCCAAACATGGTTATTGGCATCCCTGTATGGTATCTCCATCCACCCGCGATGGTCCCTACGCCATCTCTCCCTCTTCATACAAAATGATTACCGATGCAGATCCCAGTACAGGCTCCTGCCACACCACCCCCGCCCCCAACTAGTAGCAACACCACCATCACTAGGGGAAGATGAAAGAAGAGCGAGCCCACATCTCCACTTCCTCCTTGAGCTCAACTTCCTTGTGCACTATGCGAAAGAGAAGGACACCCAACTAACAGATGTCCTACTCTTCTTAAGTTACGCAATCTGATCCAGCTCCCTATAGCAACCACATTGCTCGCCACTCCACTAGGTACATCCACCGCTACTATGGAGTCCTCAACCACATGCAATAAAGGGTTGCGAACCAAATTCACTTGTGCCATCTGTTAAGAATATGGCCACTACACTCATCATTGCCCAACTCTACCTCAATTTTGCCGAACATTAGCCACAGTATGCCAAACAACTTGGCCAGAGCCCCCTCAACCACTCTCTACCGAGGTTCACATTACTGATATTCGATATATTTCGTCATCAGTCCCTGAGCGAACGAGGTACCCTCCATAATATCAGGACATTCACTTTATGTCCAACGGTCCCTCACACCTTGTACACGATGTCCCGTCTACGTCCTCACCACTTGAGGACAATAACACTTACCCATTGACAGTTCCCCCTGTCACCTCCCAGGATCCCTTGTATTCTCACATTTTTCACTGCGATGAAGATATCCTGGAGGAACTCACTACCCCCGATTCCCCATGGAATGCACTCCATCATCGAGCACTTTTTATTTCACAGGAGGCCTTTCTCCCTCCTATCCAAGCCTCCATGTGCGTGATCGAAACCAAGGATTTTATTCCTTCGGGGGATATAGACTGGTTCAAAAAACCTATCCTTGCCCCAGATGATTTTGAATAAGGAAACATGGCCAACATATCCCCCACCGTCAAAATTGACATTTCCATTCAACCAGAAATCGTAGAAGAAAACACGATTGGCATCGCATGATCACCTAAAGAACTCACTGCTTACAGAGCTCTCTTTCATGAATACCGATATATTTTTTCCTAGTCATATGTCAATATGCCCGGCCTTGATCCTTTTATGGTCGAAGATCGAATCGAAACATGGCCATATGTCACCCCAGTTCATCAAAAGCAATGCCCCCTACACCCATCCAAAGTTGCGGCTATCAAAGCCGAAATTAACAAGTTACGTGTTGCTGGTTTCATTTACCCCATTGTGTACACTTCGTGGGTCTGTGACCTCGTCCTTGTTTACAAAAACAGGGAACTATTCGTGTCTGCACAGACTTTCGAGATCTTAACCATGCTTGTCCCAAAGACAATTTCTCAACCCCATTCATCGACTAAATCATCGATGATTGTGCCGACCATGAAACCCTATCCTTTATGGACGGGTTCTCCAGCTATAATCAAATTCAAATCCATCCAACAGATCAATACAAAACCACTTTTACTACCCCTTGGGGTACCTTTGTTTATCACGTCATGCCTTTTGGACTAAAAAACGCTGGTGCTACATTTCAACGGGTCATGACCTATGTTTTTCATGATCTTGCTTGCATCATCCTTGCTAATTGTGACGACCTCACTGCTCGATCCAAAAAGTGAACCCAACATTTAGATGACCTATGCATTGTTTTCCAACGATGTCGCTAATATAGTATCCACTTGAACCCCCTCAAGTGTGTCTTTTGCATCACTGTAGGGCGCCTCCTTGGGTTCATTGTCTCTCAACACGACACCACAGTGGACCCCCTCAAGGTCCAAGCTATCACAGAAATTCCACCACCAAGGAATTACGCCAACTGCAAAGACAACTTCCTACGTCACTTTTTCCCAAACTACGCCACTCGCGCACATGGTTTTCTCCACTTACTGCGACATGATATCCCATTTTGATGGGACAAACATGCTCAAACAACTTTTGATGATTTAAAATCCGCCCTATCCAATGCCTCTTTGATTAGTCCCCTAGACTATGATCGTGATTACATCCTCTACTGGTTAGCCTCAACTATCTCAGTAGCAGGAGTCCTTGTCTAATTAGGGGATGATGGGCGTGAACATGTCATTTACTACATTAGTAAAAACCATTCAAGGCCACCCTTGAAGTATAATCATGAAGAGAAACTCGCCTTAGCAGTTGTCCTTGTAGTCCAAACACTGCGACATTACATTCTGCTTCGAACTACCAAGGTCATAGAAGATTCCAACCCCATGCAGTACTTGCTTAGTCGAAGGCAGATTAATGGCAAATTTTCCCAATGGATCATTATCCTCCAGGAATACGATTTGGAGTTCTCTACTACCAAAAGTAAGAAATCTCTAGTTCTAGCCGAACTCATTACGACTTTTCCCTCGGATGCCAAAGCTTCCGCCATCAATGACGATTTCCCTGATGAACACTTCTTCTTCATCCCCTCCGATGACTCCTGGTATGGTGACCTCCTTGTCTACCTTCGTACATATAATTTTGGGTCTCATCTCTCTCGAGATGATCATCGACGCATTCACCATCATGCCCTCCGATACTGTTAAGAGTCTGAATAGATCTAAAAATATAATCACCACAAATATTGAATACACAATAGATCCACAAACAAGATAGAAGAAACCACACTTTATTATTATCAAACCCTTAAGGTAGGGCAACACCATACAATGGATCCTATTATGGAAGAGATCCTCTCCTGTTCACTTGCCTCTTCGAGGGGGCATCCTCCTATTGAGCTACCACTCACAATACAATACTTCTCTTCATCTCTCATTACATTGCTTGAACCCCTTTATATAGTGCTACCATCACCTAAGAACATTCTAGAGGAGAAATCTTCTAGAAGTAGAACCTTCTAAGAAGTCATCTTACATTTATTATATCTAACTACCATAGTGGGCCTTATTTAATAAT
>ML820271.1:27296-45008 GCA_009831015.1 Picea engelmannii
CATCTTACGTTTATTATATCTAACTACCATAGTGGGCCTTATTTAATAATATAGTGGACCTAGTCCACCTTACATTGAATGACCTCCACTATTATCACTATGGGCCCTCTGGGCCCCCCCACTACCTCTCTAGCTACCTTACAGATACCTCCTCATCAGAGACATTCTATATCGACGTGGGGTCGATACCATCCTTTGGCGATGTCTTACCATCGATGAAGTTGACAAAGTCTTAAATGATTGCCACAACGACGCTTGCAGTGGTCACCTCTTGGGTATGTGCATCGCCCAAAAAATCATTTGAGCAGGGTACTTCTGGTCCACTTTGTTTCATGACTGCATCCATGCTGTCAAGTGATACGAGAAATGCCAGCTCTATGCAAACAAAGCACGAACTCCACCAACTCTTCTAGACCCAATCATCACCACCGATTCCTTTTGTAAATGGGGCATATACTTCATGACTTGCCATCCTCTATCCAGTAATGGACACAAGTACATTGTCATGGTAGTATATTACTTTACCAAGTGGACCGAAGCCATGCCCACATTTAACAACACCACTGACACAACAACACATTTTTTCTTCAACCACGTCATTACTCGGTTCGGAGTTCCACTACAGTTAGTCTCCAATCATGGTAAGCACTTTGAAAATGAGATCTTTGCGGAACTCTCCTCAAAGTTAGGCTTCTCCCATGAGTTTGCCTTGCTACAACGTACCGTCAACAAACATAAGACCAACCGGCATCATATGTTGTTTTCCTCTTTATAGGCTTATCGCACGACAATCAAAACTACCGCCGGTTTTACACCGTTCCACCTCATCCATGGGATCGAAGCCACCCTCCCTATTGAGTGAGAAATCCCCACATTACACACTGCCATTGAGCTATTACCTGACACCGATCCAATGGAGCAATGCCTGCTGACCTTAGAGTCGCTTGATTAAGATTGTCGATCTTCATTACATCATAATGAGGTAGCTAAAAAACAATCCAAAGCCACCTTCGACTGCCATGTCAACATTGGCTCATTTAACGAAGGTGATCTCGTGTTAGCCTAAAATATCGCCCATGATACTCTTGACCATGGGAAATTCGAGTCATTATGGCATGGACCCTACATCGTCCAACACTGCCTCATGAAAGGTGCCTACATCTTGGCCTCTCTAGATGACTACCCTCTTAAAGAACCCGTCAACGGGTTGTACTTAAAGTAGTTTTTCGCCTAAGTGTAGCCCCCCTACCTTAGGTTTTTCTGTGTACACATTTGTAGAGTTTTTAGCCTTCTTTTTTGCCACCACTCCTCATGTTTGATCTATCATCCGTGTTATTGACAGATGCATTATCTATTATCCTACAACATTGGTTACGCTGATGGTGCCAACCGCTGGACCTAGAATCTTGCTTGGGCCCTCTATTCTCCCTCACATGTCCTGCTCCACTCCAATGGCATATGTTTATGCTCGAACACCAACAACCAAGCTAAATATGAGGCCATCATTGGTCTCCTCGTCGAGGCCAGTCACTGCCACATTTGTCACTTTAGAGTTCTATTAGATTCCCAAATTGTTGTCCTATAGCTCAACAATGTATATCATGTTCGCGATCCTTACCTCTTTTGCAAATACCTGCAAGTTAGACTCCTATCTCGCAACTTTGATTCCATCACATTTACACATATTCCAAAACAGCTTAATCAAGTATAATATCACATGGCTAACCTAGTATTATATTGGCATTTATCACATTAAACAACATTTTATACATAACATCATACATTTATCACAACCCATAGACAATACATCATACATAAAAACATAAGGCATAGAGACACACATGATCAAAAAATATATCCATATATATATATATATATGTATATCATGAAGGTCATCAGTGTTTACAAAAAATACACATGTACAATCTCCCGTAGGCCCATGAATCCCCCCACCCCTATGAGTACAAAAATGAGTATCAAGTACCCTATACAAAAACGGGCTCCCAAGCCCGTACATACAAAAATCAGCACTCAGGGTGCCCCTAGAGCTCCCCCCCCCAGGTCCTTTGTCAGCTGGAGGTGCCCCACTAGTGGGGGCCCTCCAGGTCGAGGAGGTAATTGAAAAGTCATCGCTGCCCCCGCCACTGTTGCTCGACGGATCAGGGTTCGCCACTCTGCTGGTACTCCCACGCACTGCTCTAGGAGCTCCTTGTCCTGGAGGTGGGCCCACATGACCTCAGGCACACCCTGTAGAGCCCACTCGAAACGTCTACGCAGGTCCTTCAACATCACCCTGGCATCTGCCTGCGACTCTCTTGCTTGTCCAACACTAGCACCAACATCATGTCGTCGCTGCCTCCTCCAACCCTCGGCTTTGCAGGCGCTAGTCGAGCTGGCCCCTGATGATCCAACTCCACGACAATCTCCACCTCTCGCCCTCGGGGTCTCACAGCTGCAAAAAAACACCAGAGATAGTGTCAACATCCATATACATATGTAATCAATGATATCTATCAAAATCACAAAACATAAAACTATAACACAAACACATACCTTGTTGGTCCCAGTCCTCCCCAATAGACAACATCATATCTGGATCGTGGCGGTAGTCCATACCCGCGTATGGATACCTCAGAATAACCCGTGGCATATGGCGCCACACTCAAGCCACCATGGTCGTGAAATAATGGCCACTCTCCCCGCCTTCATGTCGGGCCAACACATGGGCCCACCGCATCAGTCACGGATCTCGTCACCCCATGGGCTCTAGCAGGATCCTCGGGCACAACAGAGGCACCCTCTCTGAAAACCAGACCACCAGAATGGACTTGAAAGTGAATTCACCAGAGTCAGCTCGCCGACACTGGTTCAACTGTTCCATCATCTTGGTGTGCATAAGCACACCACATGCAAATAGGTCCCCATCCAGGATCTGCTCCACAACCCTCAGCTGACCACTGGTGATCCGCTGAGTAGCCAAGGATTCATAGATCCTCACCACCATCATCGCAACACCCTCGGTAAGGAGGTCATCAATGGACTCGATGCCAATGATCGAACCCAACATAGGGTTCAATCCAGTACAATGGCAAGCCGCCATGGTCTCCACCTGATCATCCCCTGGAAGATGGGGCTCAACAAGAAGGGCCATCCTACAGAATGGGAGCCCTGTAAGGAAATACACATCCTCTGTGGCTAAGAATGTCAGCTACTCCCCTCTAACAATGAATCACTATTGGTCAATTCTCCACATCTCGATCAAATACTGTAGCAGGAACTCCTGCGATCGTATCAAAGGGCAGTCAAAGAACTTGAGCAACCCACAGGCTACCAAGTGTATCTGCACGTTTGATTGTGCTCTTACCACCTCCCGTAACTGATCCTAGTCACTCTCTCTCAAGTGGACCAACATGGTGTTGTATACTCTGATTATCACCTGCATCCACACATAAACATTTGATCAGCCTCATCATGCAGAAAAAAAGCATAAAAATATCAAAAATCACAAAACCTTAGCCTTGCCCACAGTGCGCGAATTTCACCCAGATAGGTGCGCACATGTGCACACTTGTTCTTTGTATAACTGTTCACTACTGCACAACTGTCTGAGAAACAACCATGCATGAGTGCACAATTGTCAGTCAAACAGGAGCACATCTCATGCACGCCTGTCTGCCCAACCCTCATGCCCACATGCGTGGCTGTGTCAAGCACATCTACACCTCATGTGCAGGAAATTGGGTTATACCCACGCAAATATGCGCAGGTATGTTTCATTTTCCTGTGCGCTAGTAGGCCCCTACTCTTAAAATCCCCTATATGACCCTCCGTACAACCCCTATCTACAAACTAGGAATTTCACAAGGTACAGGATGATAGCACCACTAACCTATCTCTCGCCACTCTTGGATTAGTAGCCTCACGCTCTCGCAATCTCCAAATATCCTCACAGCTATCTTGTCAACTCAACAATAGTGACAGGTAAAAATGAGGTGGTATTGTGGGCCCACCAGCCATATATAGCCCCTTTTTCCCAACTTCCACACTTTGTTACAGGTGCCTAGAGCCTCCATTTTTCGATCCGTTCTCAGCCACGGGATCCTGGTCCCACCATCTACACATTCACATTCCTCGGGTCATGATCTGCAATTGGCCCCGAAGGAGCATTTTTCTCACGTCACATTCATGTACGTGTGCTCACTTTCAATTTTATCAAATAATTGTTATATGTTCTTTATCATTAGATATTGTTCACATCAGGTATTTGGTTTTCATCTGTGCATGTACTTGTTCCTCATGCTTACAACCCCTTTAGGTACATGTTTGACACCGACATGTAATTATTCCCTCTGTAAATCACTTGCATATCCCAGTCACACCCTTTGACATTTACCTTTACGGTCCTTACATCCGGCTCTGCGATACCTTTACCTCTGCCGCATTTGGGTACTGTCACCTGGTAGCACTCTCCCTTACATGAGTTGTCCCATTCATAGTTCCCCTTGGCAAATTGACACCCATGCTGATTTAACCCCCTAGGGATGGGAGTCACTCATGCTGATTTCACCCCCTAGGGATGGGAGTCCCGATAGTCTTATGCAATTCTCAGAATGAACCCCATACTTCTTCTCATCATATTGCTAACTTTCCCAATGGACTCCCAGGTCATATTATCTCAGTTCTATTCACTGCACCTCTGTAGTTTCATTAGCCCTCCATCTCATCCACCATCAATTTTCCCATCTGGAGATTGTCCTCCATCCATTTACCTATTATAGAAACCCACCCATGGGGCCCCCACCCTCCACTAGTTCTCTTTCACAAACTTGCGCCTTAACATGCCAAGCCATCTTTCACTGGGGCACCTGTTTATGTATATGTATACTTAATCCAAATTATTCTTTATTTCTTTGGTAACTGTATAAATCCTTTGTTTCCATCATATACATAGCTTTTTCATCGTCACGCTTGATGGCCTTCTTTTCCTTGGAAGAGCAACCCGTGTCGCCCTTGGTTGGAGCATTCACTCTTTTTTCATACCAACATCGTTCACGAACCCCGAGTATCCCAAGTCCATGTACTCATGATCTCTGAGTTTGTCCACTTTGTTAGCCTCTGGCACAAGTTTAACCCCATATCTAGTCTCCCCCCTGACACTAGATCCATTTTTATGGTTGTTTCCAATCATCCTTCAAAATTCCCCAACCAAGGGCAGTCTTGAGTCTCACCGCATCTTGACTTCGTTCATGTTACCTGTCAGTACCTGATATCATCTATTACTCAGTGGATTTAATGAAGCCCTTTTCTTCTTTGAGTCACACCTCCCTTCCTGTCGACATCAACACAGTTTCCATAAGGGTGGCAGTATCTTGACTCTCATTACCTTTACAATGAGGAGTCTCAGACGACATAGAGAGAATCATGATTGCTCTCTAATTCCGTTGACCCCCATAACATTCGACTTCAACAAAAATCTCATGTTACTGTGGGTCTTACTATGTGACTATTGCAGTTGTTTCATATGAGCCGAAGACCTTTGAATTTGCTAGGCCATCAATGCTTATGAGTCATCGACAATTCTTACAGTCGTCCTCGCCTCACTTCAGAGTTCGTTCACCATTCATAACTGTCATCTGTCATTATCAACCACCCCGAGGGCACTACAATTATCTACATCAACATCCATCTTCAGTTACAGTCTCACATTTTGGTTTCATGACACGAGCATGGGGCATGCCCGCCTTGTTTGTACACATATTTTCCTTTCCCCCCTAGAGAATGGTTTGGGTCCCACAGTTTTCCCTTTCCCTCTAGCAGATCGCACTTGCAGTTCCTCTCTTCACTCTTCATTACAATGGCACTCTCAACAAAAGAAACATTGATGTATTTCGGCTATACGTATGCTCCTAACCTCACACATCAGGGGGACATTTGTTATCACTTAAAAATTGTCTGCAACATTGCACAGAATGGTTGAGGAAAAATGTCAATGCCAACAACAATTAGTCCACCTACAACACTAAAGTCCATAAAAAGGCAAAAAACTATACAATTGGGTCCAAAATCAAAGTGTGCAAATTCACCAAAGGAAGTGTGCGTAGTATGCACGGGCCAACACAACCCTCAACGCGCACTATGCACAAAATGTGTGACTATCTACGAGAAAATCTGCGCACTTCTGTGAACGACGCATTTATGGATCTTTCCGACCCCTCAACCACTTCTAGTCTGACCCCCAACATGATTTGACACTCATATTTGAGCGAAATCTATCTTAGGGGCTGGTAAAGGGCTAGAGGGTGCCCTAAAAGGCCCCTTGTTCACACTATGAACCAATTACATTTTCCCATGAATGGATGCTATAAATAAGAGCCATGGGTGTGCTAAGAAACCAAAATCATCAAGGTATTGTTATGCTGCAAGAATTCTTCCTTGAGAATCCTCTTTTCTCTTTGAAGCCTTCAAACACCATTGCAATAGGCCATTCCACTCACCTCTTGAGGGAATAAGCATTGTTTTTCTTCACCATTTGTCATTTCTTCCATTGAAGAGATTTCAATTAGGGAACTCAAGAGACCTCTGAAGGAGGAAGAGGGGACTCATAAGTCCCTGCCTTTCTCTACGGTGTTTTGCCTACTAATCTATTGATCCATTGGTAGCATTATGTTGGTAATTGTTTGATTTTCATGGTTCTAAGTTTCTTAGGCTTTCTAACATTTATTTGTTAGTTTCTTTTAGTTATATTTCTTTGTTTTCATTTGTGTTTGGTTTGTCTAACCCACTAACAAACTTCTGTCTTGTTTAGCAGGATTATCTAAACATGCAAGTGTTGTTGTTTTGCTCACCCAAGTGACAAAACCAACACAACAATAGGGCTAAAGATTTATGATCACATAAAGAATAAAAGAAAATGATCCACATGCATAAGAGAACTTTGATAGAGTGATACATGGGCATCTCAAATAAAGATAACGATAGATCAACCTCAAATAATTTATATTCAAAAAACTGGGTTACAAAGTACAATCGAGATTGTTCCAAAAATAGCTCTCTTGAAATTTCTAAAAAATATATAGTTCATTACATATTCTCCGAAATTTAAATGTGTTTGTCATAAAGAGTGGGATTAGGTATTCCGCAGACCATAAAGCATATATATATAAGAATGAAATTTGTAGAAAGAAGAAAATGGGTGGCGGAAAACAACAAGACCTCGTAAGAAGAAAAAGGAAATTATCAGTCTTCGGTTAAACCTTTCTATTTAAAAAGGTGGAGTAACTGGATGAAGAACTTGATAAAGAAAGAAGGATGTGATCAATATGAACTTACTATGATGGTATCTCCTGTTTGTCACTTTCTTGCTGATGTCCTTTTATTGCTTTCATCGACGGTTAAAGGAACCGTCTCAACTACCTTTTTCCCTTCATCAGTCAGTTTGTCGATAACTTTTTTAAACCACTCTTCGATATAGCTTCTCATGGGTGCTACGTTGATTTCATGCCGGATTTTTATATTGAAAAGCTCACCCTCCAAGTCCCTTAGATAAATGGAAATATTACGCAAAGCTTCTTCAATATCTTTATTTTTTATTGAATAATCCACTAGCCAGTTCTCCATGTCATCTTCACTGTACTTAAGAATGCCATAGAACTTTTCAAATGATAACCTTTTAAAGATATCAACTTGTTCGTAAAAGGGTTTCTTGGTTAGGAACAACGAGTTGAGAATCAATTTGGGGTCTTGGACCTCATTGTTGCTTCCAGCTAGGTCTATTTCAATTAGCCTTTTGAATAATTCTTATCTCCCTTTTATGGTTTGGCTGCATGTTTGGACAATGATATTCAAGTTTTAAACCTTTTCCTTTTAGCATCTGTTCAATTGTTTTATCCAGTTCGGAGAAGGGAGATCCTCCTCTCTTCTTCTCAACTCTGTCATATTGGTAACTTTAAAACTGAAGGGTACGACTACGTTAAGGTAAAAACCTTCTTCATTTTTTAGATCCGCCTGTAAATATTCATGAAGGCATGTGCCCTCGTTCCAAAAGAGACCATGTTCTTTGACATCTCGCAAGCCTATGTAATTAATTCTATTATTTTCTTAATGTTCTTCTCCACATAGCCTTTGGATGATGTGAGCATGCTTGAAGATCCTTTTAGTTTTGCTGCAGGTGTGGTAGGCCCAATTATTGCTAAAGGACTAGCAAGTACTGGAAGAGGCATCAAAGCTTCTTCCAATTCTTTGACTCTTTCCTTTAACTTGGTGTTCTCTGCTTCAAGGCCTCCAATAGAATCGTCTAGAGAATCTCTAGTTGCTTGGTGACTTCGGAAATTTGGGAAAGCCGCATGTTCCGTGGGTTAACCTCTGAATGAGATTTCCCCTTTTTATTCTTTACATCTCTTTTCTCAATAATTAAATTTTTGGACTCGCTGTAAAAAATAACGCTCTGAAATACAAAAGACTCTTCTTCATCAAAGGTTTCACTCTCAATTATTTCCATCAGAGGATTCTGGTGAGCTGTGTCCTGAGGCTGATCCACGTTGGGGAACCCTTTTTCGATGTCAATCTCGAGTTCCATATCCTCGAGGGAGAGGTCAGAGATATCACTTTCGGCTCGAGGTCCCTCCTATTCTTGCACAATGTTTTTTCTTTACTTCCTCAAGGGAAGTTTATGGGAACTTTCAATTTTTCCCGAAGGAGGGTTCTTATCTCCTCCTTTGCTTGAAGAACCGTGGGTCACTTTCTTAATTTTGTGGGCCATTGGAGCACTGCTCCGATATCTTGTACTCTTTGTAGTGATAGTTGGGGATTGGACACTCTTCTCGCCGTGACGTTTTCCTTTATGTTTGTAGGATTCATCAGTGCTGAGTATTGTTTCCAGGTCGCCAATGTCACGAGCAGGAGTGCCTGAGTCATTTTCTTCGTCTTCATTTAGAATTGCATTAATAAAATAATTGTTGAAGCCAATTGCTAGTAGGTGTTCTACAAAAATTCCACTAGGGTCGAACCCTTTTACCCTTTCAACATATGTTAGGTTCAGGCCATGAAAATGGCCTACAAATTCATCAATCTTATTCATATTTCTATATGAAGTCCCCAACTTTCCAAGGCAGAGGTATGGATTTCTTTTTTCTATTTTCATGGAAAAAATGCAACCAATAGTTGTATTCTCTTGCTATTTCACTAACAAACATTTTGTTAGATATGTGGCATGGAAGGAAGGAAGGATTTTCCTTGGAACCAAAAATTCTTATGACATTGTAATTCTCCATTTGTTCCAGTGTCCCCTTCCTATCCAGGAGCTTACTCACCTGGTCAGTCATCTGAGGAGTGTCCTTTCCAAACAACAAGCCTTTAAAAACTGAGACAAAATCATTAAAAACTTCACAAAAATGTTGGGAGGCCTTGTGTCTCCATAATGTTTGATACCAGAAGGTTACCGGGTCAAATTCACAGTTTACCTTCTTACACACATATCATCTCGGAAACTGACAGCAATGTGTTATCGCGAAAACCAAATAATATGACATAAATAATTTCTTCTTCTTCTTGTATTGTGACAATTGGGAAGAGATTTCAATGGAAATCAACCTGCCCCAATCGAAGATGGCCCGTTCCTTGATTGTAAAGTATAAAATGTAAAGAATCATGCGGGAAATGTTGGCCGTAGTTTCTTGTCCTGTTATCCTTGTGAAAAGCCAAGCAATTTCCCAGAAAGGATTTTTGAATGAGCTAACCTGCAATCTCGTGATGTCCTCGGGGAGGGCCGCTGGATTCTCCAGAAGCTCAGGTAAGAGGTCCAACCCATTGTCATGCTTCTTTAAGAATTCTTTGCAATCTCCACCCTTGAAGGTAAGCATTGGCTCGGGAAGTCTCAAATCTTACGGGATACCTGAGGCAATAGAGAGACACGACAATGATCCCGCAATTGAAATATCTGTTGGCTTGGAATATATCTCTTGGTGCACCAGGCGACCAACTCCCTACAATCAAAGACTTCTGGGACACAACTTGCGTGCTCAATTCTAGACATCTAGATTACTTCCTTCTAGGCAGAAGGGGATGAATAGTAAGAATATTCTCTGGAACACTGAAAACTTTGGTCCTCACGCCCAAAAATGTTCAATGTATCTCCACAGAATTGTTGTCGTGTTGCTGCCATAAGTTGAAGGAAATGTTCATTTGCTACATACAATGTTTAAAATAAATGCTTGAGAGGGATAATGTAATCCTCCGTATATCCTGGTTTAATGCGTTTTAATAGGAGATCTCCTCGATCCCTTTGCTTATTAATGACAATCTTTATGAACCTGCATGATCAATTGTTAACATTCAAGTCATACTAAATGCGTATTGGGAAATGCACGAGGGTGGCAGGGACGGACAAGAGAGAAATATGATTTGAGACTTTTGTGAACCCGCGACTGTAGAAGGTTCAAAATTGGCTAAGTATAGGATAGCGTGACAGTCAGACGAACTCATCATAGGAGGAATGAGAGTTGGAAGTCCGGGGAGTCCTGGGGTCAAAATGTAGATCACAAAACTTTTGGATGCAAAATGTATATCACAAAACATGGGGTATGAGAGTTTGACCCAGCCAACCCGGGAACCCACGATTAAAAAATCGACGAAGTATAGGATACCACGACGGTCGATCAGACTCGTGATGTGAGGGTATGGATGGAGATGAGGATCCACAAGTCTGCCAACCTGGGAACCCACTATTCTGAAAAAATGACTAAGTATAGAACACGAAAAGGAAAGTAGAAGGGAAACAAGGAAAGGGAATAACAGGTAAGTATAGAAGAGGGAAAAGAAAGGGAGAAAAGAATTTGGGAAAATAGAAAAGGAGAGGGAAATTTCGGAAGCATGAAATGATCTCAACAACAGCCTCCAACTGTGGGATGATACCCCCCTGTGGGTTGTCAAGAATCCAGAATCTCTTGTGACCAGGTGCTTCCGCCCATTGGGCTATGGAGTCATATTAAGAATATACAAACTGAACAAAAATAAAATTTTGTACAATGAGAATGAAAAAGTGTTAGGAGAATAAACCTTTCAAATGTTGTCCATTGACATGCAACATTAGCCTTTTTCCTTTCATGTCTTGGAGCATATAGGAGTTAAATCCCAATATCTTCTCGATGACATATGGCTTGATCCAGAGTGCTTCGAACTTGGTATGCATGGATGAATTCTCCTTGGACTTGTTCCAAAGTAGCACCAATTATCCCTTATGGAAGTTATTCATAGTTGTGCTTTGATCAAAATATCTCTTGACGCTCTGCTGCCTTTGAGAAGTTTGATTCAAGGATTTTCTTCGTTCCTCTTCCAACTTCAGCAACTGGTTGATTCTCTTTTGGATGGGTGAACTGTCTTCTGTATCCTCAGTATTAACCACAGAGATCAATGCATTGAGCTTGAGGCTAATCAAAAGTTTTTCCTCTTTCCCATAAACCAATAGATATGGAGACATTCATGTTCTATCCTTTAGGGTTGTTCTACTTACCCATAATGCATCTGTCAACTTCAAATGCCAATTCGTTTGGTTGCTCTCAACGATTTTCTTCAGTATCTGCACAAGTGTTTTTTTTGTGGATTCAGTATGGCCATTACCTTGTGGGTAATAATTCGACGATTGACCCATGATGATTTGATATTGTCCGCAAAACTCTGTGAACTTTGACCTGATGAAGATTGAACCATTGTCTGTGATAAATTTATCAGGGACACCAAATCTCGACAGAATGTTGTCTTTGAGGAATTTAATCAATTCTTTAGCATCAACCTTCTTTAGCGCCACCACTTCCAGCCATTTCATGAAATAATCAGTGGTTGTCAGAATGTACACATGCCCCTTGCTAGATTTTGGATTAATCGACCCAACAACATCAAGTCTCCATTAAGAAAACGGTTGTTCTACCATAATCGACTGCAAAGGCATTGCGGATTTCTTCATTTTTCTTGGAAATTGCTAGCATGAAAAACATTTCCTTATCGTGGCATACAAATCTCTGAATATTGATGGCCAGTAAAATTCCACTCTGATTATTTTGTGGGCGATTGCAGTAGGTGCAAAGTGTCCACCACAATTCCCTCATGGAATTCTTTGATCAATTATTGGTATTGATTTTCATCGACACATATCAATAGTATACCATCAAAATTTCTTCTGAACAATATGTCAGCAATCAACACGTATTGGTTCACCTTCATCTTTAGTGTCCTTCGCTCCTTGGGATTCATTGTGAAAGGAAATTTCCCAGACCTTAAGTAGAATATACTATATGTGTACCATTCTGAATCAACTAATGGTTCTCTGACTGAGATTGAAATCATCCCATTGACCGAGTCCCCATTCGCGATGAGCTTTCATAAACCTTGTCCCTTGATTGCCTTTAAAGGTTTAATCTCGATATCATATTCTTGTATTTTTTCCAACTAGTTAGCCCATTTTCCTTCTCTCAACTATTGATTTAGAAGCATCTTCATTGGTGATGAGGGAACATAAGCTATAACATTGGAGTTTAATATTACGTCCGAAAGTGTGCTACTGCTTTTACAAGAGCCAAGGCTTGCTTTTCGAGTTTTGAATACCTCAACTCATAGTCGTGTAGGGTTTTGCTCATAAAACTTATCGAGAGTTCTTCTTTGTTGTTGTTTTTCTGAGTGAGAATGGATGCAACAACTGCCTCTGTAGCAAATGAATAGATGATTAAGTCTCTTTGGAAGTCTGGACTGATAGGGACAAGAGCAGTGGTGATTGATCCTTTGATATTGTTGAACGATTCCTGAGTATCTGTTGTCCATTCGAATCTTTGCTATTTTTTCAGCAATAGATTGATCGATTTTATGATGCTTGCGTAGTGAGGAACAAATCTTCACACAAAATAAATTTTGCTGAAAAATGACTGTACTCCCTTCTTGGACGTAGGGGGGTTTACCTCATTTATTTCTTTAACTCTTTCCGGATCTATGTAAATCCATTCCTTGCATACAATATGGCCCAACAACTTTCCTTGAGTCACAACGAACAAGCATTTCTTTGGATTCATAGAAACATCATATAATCTACATCTTTCAAAAATCTTTCTTAAATGATGGATATGATCCTCCATTTTGTTTGAATGCATCGTCAAGTGATCTTGATAGTCTGCCATAAAATTTACTATAAACCCGCTGAATGCATGAGCCATGCCCCTTTGGAATGTGGCTCAATCATTCTTCAAACCGAAGGGCATTCTAGCATATGCATATGTCTCCCATGATGTGATAAATGTTGTCTTTGCTCTATCTTCCTAAGCCACCAAGACTTGGTTGTATCCAGAGAAACCATCCAACATGGACATGCAGGCCGATCCAGTGAGTTGTTGTAGTAGAAACTCCATGTTAGGTAAATGAAATTTATCTTTTATGCTTGCTTTGTTAATATCTTTGAAGTCAACACACATCCTGATTTACCTAGTCTTTTTTCTTACAATCACTGAATTTGAAAGTCAGTTTGAATGTCCGATGGGATAAATTATCCCTGCCTTCTTCAAGTTCCCCAATTTGATTTTTACCAGAGGTTTAAGCTTGGTATTCATCATCCTTATTTTTTGTTTCACTGGTTTCGCTTCTTCCCTCAAAGGAATGATATGCTGGAATATCGTGTTATCATAGGCTTTCAAATCATCATAGTTTCAAGTGAACACATCAAGATATTATTTGAATAAGGCAACATATTGATCAACTTCTTCAGTGGTGCAATCAACTCCCAAGTTGACATATTTTGGGGACTTGTCCATCCCAATATTGACTTTTCTCGTTTCTTGCACCTTTCGAACTGAAACTTCTTCAACGCAATTCTTGGCATGATCATCTTTTGTAAACAAATATTCATCTTGTATACAGTCTTTTGGGATGGTAGACAAGCTATCATCTTCTTCATCATCATTGTTTATCAAAAATTTTTCCAATAGTTCATCGTTCTCAAATACTTGTAAGTACTCAACATTATCGGGCACAAATGGTCGAAAATCTCTTTCTACCTAGAAAGACATTTTGCTTTGGACATCATCTAGATTTGATAATGAGGCCACCAAGGCTAGTGAATCGGCCTTGTGATTCTTGTCCCTTGGAATGAAATAAATGTTGAAGGAGCTGAAAGATTCCATTAGTTCGTTAACTCTTTTGAAATACAACTTAAGTCTTTCCTTTTTGATTTTGTATCTTTGGGTAACCTGATTGATGACCAACTCTGAGTCTCCAGTCACAATGAGATGTTCTATTTTCATTTCCTATGAAAATATCATCCCTTGGATCAGGGATTCATATTCTGCCTCGTTATTCATGCATGAAAACTCTAGTCTCACAACATGGAGATGCATAGTCTTATTTGGACTCAAAAGAATAATTCCAACTCGGTTCCCAGATTTAGAATAGGCTCCATCAAATGAAATCCTCCAGTAGCCTTCAAACAAACATTATTGGGTCCCCAAGCCTTGAACTCGCTCTAGGATTTCGTTGTGCTCCATGTCCAGGATAACATAGTTTCCAATCCCCACATCTATATAATATTCCATTAATTCATTGTACTTCTTCTTTAAGGAGAAGGGTTTTCTGGGTTCACAGGGTACTTTAATCATCACTCCCTCCTTTCCTGGTAGCATCATACAACTTCCGTCGTTCATTATATATCCACTGATCATGGATGTCCAATCTCTTCCAAGCAGAACTCCATATGCTGGAGGAAGTTCTATCGCAATAATTGAAAACTGTAATGATATGGGGGGTTGTTGTAATACAAGCATAAAAATCCTTGATTTCTTCGTATGCTAGCACTTTTCTAGAATCAATTGCATATATTCTCTCACCATTTTCATAATACTTAGTGCAACTCATGCCCAATGCCTCCATGACCACAAGCGACATTATATTATTTGTCGCACTAGCGTCAACTAAACAATTATGTAATGCAACATCATGATTTTCAATTGAAATGTAGAAGGGTGGAATTTTACCTCTCACTTTGGCAGTTGACAAGATCTGGCTCTGTTTTGGACTGGTAACGACAACTTCAACTCTTTCCGATGGATCATCCAACAACTTCAAGATGTTTTGTCTTTGTTGAGGAATCTTTACCACTTCCGTAAAGGGCAGAGTTATCCTCAATTTACTTAGTTCCTCCATGGAATTATACATCATTTGAGTGGAGCTTGACGCCATGTGTTGCCTTTTGGTTCCATTTCCATTCGTCACTTTCTCATTTGTTTTTTCTTTTTATTTTTCCTTGTCAGAGTCACGTTTATTCTTTGGTCTATTTAGAAACCCTATTGTCTGGGCAATTTTTTCTTGTGAGTTAGGAGCATTGTCGCCCTCTCCAAATATATACATGGACGTCTCACATCCTTCCATTTGCACAATTTCAGAGCTTTCATCAGGTAAGTAATAATTTTCTTGCTCGATTAATTGCTCATAATAGACTTCATCTAGAACAACCGCATTTGGAGTAGGTTGTCTGGGAACCCTTGGTCTATGTGGGTTATCGATATCCTCAAACCTCACTTTTTTTTCAAGGGGAGGGTTCCTCCTTTGCTCAAGATTTGGCATTCTTGGGTTTGGCATGTAATTATCTCCCCTTCTTAGTCTGCTTATCTTTTTCTGCATCTATTTGATGGTTCTATTCATATGTGCAATTTCAATTCTTTTCTTTGTTTCCCGCATCGCCACAGGGTCAAACTTTACATCAGGTATGGTTCCTTTAAAAATCCTCCTTCACCATTTGATTCTGAGCCACTCGAGGTTTGAATTCTTCGTTCTTTCTTGAGCTGGAAGCTCCTTGATTATCAATATTTAATCCCCCCATCTACCTTTGTACTCTTCGCAGTATAATGTCAGGGTCGACACCCGTCTCAATCATAATTTCTTCCATATCAGTGGCCTTAGTCATTACCTCCAAAGTATCCATTTGGGATATTCTAATGGCATATTTTACATTTGGGGGCATTGCATTCTTATAGCAACTGAGAATGAGCAGGTCATTTGGTCTTTTATCTTATGGAATTCTAATCAAGGTCTTATTGAACTCGAGGTTAAAATCTCGTATCCTTTCGTTCTTCCTCAACCCAATCTAGGTGAAGTCTGTGAGGAGGGTATGGTAAGAAATTGGAGGGGGAAAAATAGTTAGAAACATAGCTTTGAAGCCATTAAATGAACAAATGGATCTACTGGGCAACGTTGTATACCATTCATAAGATCTTTCTGATAAGGTTTGCAGAAACAACCTCACTATGACGTTGTCATATTCAACTCGGTGAAAGTCACAAATGTCAAGAAATAAGTGCAGATTCCTCTTTGAATCGATTCTTCCGTCTCTAGAAAATTCCTTTAATGTGCCCTTAGGGAGAACATGGAGCTCATGTTGTTCTCCTATACGATTAAGAGGGGAATCTATTAGCCTCCTTCTATTTCCAAACCATGGGATTCCTTGATTTCTTGCGACATCTCTTCCACTTCCTTGTCTCTCCTCACGATCCTCGTCTCAGGGCTGTTAGTCTCTCACTGCAATGTCTGAGGAGAGTTTAGGGCTAGACTTTTCACTTCCAAGGACAGAGAGTTGCTTACTTTTACTTCTGGTAATGGGTCCCTTGTATTCATCTAGCTTCAATCTTGACCTTGTTCTTGTGCTGCTCTAGATAGTCTTTGATTTCTTCGATCTTGTCCTTCTTCTCTCCTCTATCTTCAGAGGATTTCTCTTTCTTCTTATTGGACTAAGATCTACCGAGACCTTTCTAACTCTTCTTGAGTCTGGGCTATTGGTATTACCAGATTATACAACTAGTGTAAAATGCTTCGTTAATTATTCAATCCAATTTCTAAATGGGGCTGATTACCCGGGGGTAAAGTCATATATTCTTTCACAAACGTTGGGCCAGGTTCCAAATTTTTAGTTCATGTCCCTTATTGTCGCCAAAAATGTTGACGCTTGAATCCATTAGGACCGAAATGAGAACCTCATGAGGATACAAATACCCCTACGTTATGATTTTCGTGGGACTCGAGGTCTTTAGAATGTGGGACTTTTATAGAAGTCTATCATGGTAATCAAAAGAAATTAAATATATATTTTATTTTATTTTAAGGAAAGTTCTCAAGAGTGGACCTGGAACCACACACATTCATACATTTAAAGCAAATAAACAAAATTTCCTCATCCATCATAGTAGGGATAAACATTTCTGATCACATAAAAAATAAAATAAAATGATCTGCATTCATAAGAGAAATTTGACAGAGTGATACATGGGTATCTCAAATAAATATAACGATATATCAACCTCGAATACTTTATATTCAAAAAACCGAGTTACAAAGTACAGTCGAGATTGTTTCCAAAATAACTCGAAATTTCTAAAAAATATATAGTTCATTACATATTCTACGAAATTTAAATGTGTTTGTTAAAAAGACTAGGATTGGGGTTCCCGTAGACCATAAAGAAAATATATATAAGAATGAAGTTTGTAGAAGGAAGAAAGTGGGCAACGAAAGACAACAAGACCTGGTAACAAGAAAAAGGAAATTATTAGTCTTCGGTTAAACCTTTCTATTTAAAGAGGTGGATTTACTGGATGAAGAACTCAATAAAGAAAGAAGGATGTGATCAATATGAACTTACTATGACGGTATCTCTTGTTTGTCACTTGCTTGATGATGTCCTTTTATTGATTTCAT